>PVJH01033829.1:0-21200 GCA_004026705.1 Nesogale talazaci | reverse complement strand
CCCTGGGATAATCTGCAGTGATCGGCTTTTTTTTTTTTTTAATTGTCCCTTAGGCAGCTCTTATGCCAAAGAAACCAAATTCAAAAGCAGGGCGTAGCTGCCAGGGAGTTTCATTTGCGCCTTTTTTGACACCCCATCCACTAGTTTTCGAAAACGAGCGGGCAACACAAAGACGGGGATCGGCATTTTTAAAAGCGCTGCAGTAGACAGCCACATTGAGGAACAGGGGCCTCAGGCCTTCCCTGACAATCCCTGCACCGCTACATGTCTTCTCCTGCACCTTCAGGAGCTACCAAAGGCGTCACACTCACCGGTGTAGAGGAATGAGCTGAAGGTGAAGGTGCAGTTCTGCTGGTCAAAGGGAAAGTAGAAGATGTCCAGGTGACAGATGCTAGTCACCCGCATGGGCTTGTCGTACTTGATTCGCCCCGCACTGCTGACGTAGGCAGTGAGGTGTGACGGTGTCTCGTTGATGTCCATGCTGCGTGTGGAGAGGAGGGAGAGGTGGGTGCCTTAGCCAGCTCCTGTCTGACGGGGCTTTCCTTCTGGGCCCTTCGTCTAATCTCATGGGCCCCGCTTGCACCACTTGTCACAGTGTTTTGTGGAGAGGCCCTGTGCCCTGCACTGACTCTGTCCCTGGCAGTGGAAGCTTCCCTCCGGTTGCCCTCAGCCCTGCTACGCACGATTCCACGATGAAGATATCCGGGAGCCACAGGTTTTCGGCTGCGATGGTGAGTTTGTTGATGCCAACACACTCTTCCGGGTTCCAGTTGATGAATGGATTGTCCCATATCTGCAGCCAGAGCAGTGAGGAAGAAAGGTGAGTGGTGATGGAGCCGGTCCAGCCAGCCTCTCCTGACCTTTCCATTTTTCTTTAAGTACACAGAACCCTGTGCCCACCGGGGTCTTACATGGTCACAGCTGTCTCCCCCTCTTTAACTATCAAGATGCCAACCACTTAAGACCCTCTGGCTGGGCTTATTTCCAGACTGACCTTCAGTGTCTACTAAAATGACTTGAATCAGGTACACCGATTGGCCATGGCCATGGCCATGGTCTTGGATCTCCACTTCCACGGCTATCAGAGGAGATGTGAGTCTCTAGGACACACACGAGGGCTGTCAGTTCAGTTCCTGAACTCTAGCATGGAGTTGCTGTGGACTCATAGCATCCCCTGCAGGACAGAGCAGCACTGCCCTGTCGGCCTCGGAGACTGTGAATCTTGACGGGAAGTAGAAAGTCTCACAGTTCTCCTCCGGAGCGGCCGGTGGTTTCAAACCTCTAACCTTGTGATTAGCAGCCCAAAGCGTACCCACACTACACCCCCAAGTCTCCTCCATCCAGATGTGGGTGGAATGAGTAGGTTGTCCCAGAAAGGAAGAGGTATACATTTATGAAAGATTTGGACTAGGAAAGCTCGAAGCCCCTTCTAACTCCCCCAAATGGAGAATGTTCAGTGAAAGGGGGAGGGGGTCGTTGAGTCTGCCTTACCAAGTCCATCCACAGGAATGATGTCAGCAGCTGGAGCTGTGCATTCTAAGAAAGACATGCCCAGCCAGGACGGTCAGTGCAGGAAGAAGGAGGCCCAGCCCACCTCACAGTCCCAAGCATCTACTCCTTTATTGTGCTGGACAGACATCGGCAGTCTGGACAACCCCTTTCTTACTTGTTTCCCCATGTGGTTAAGGACCATTGAGATGTGTGTGTGTGTGTGTGTGTGTGTGTGTGTGCATCACTGCCTCTGGTGGTCGTGGGCGCTACCCAGTGCTGCTTCTGAGAGCCACCACTGGATTTGAACCATCAGCCCTGTGAGCCACAGTCCCACACACAACCACTTATGCCACCTGGGCTCAACCCTGGACCATTGAGATCTTAATAAATAAAACCACACTTTTTTTTTTGGAGGGGGAATATGATCTTTCCTGGAATATTCTAGAAAGGGAAAGATTCGGGGATATGTTAACCCATAACTGCAGCATTCTTCTTGAGGTCTCCTCACCCCCTGGATGATCCACTACCTTGTAGAAAATCCATCCAGTGGGTCCATTGCTCACCGCCGGGACCAGCACTGTGTTAGGTTCACAGGGCAGAGGGCAGCTGCTCTGTAGGCGAAGGCGGTGCCCATGGGGGGAGGGGAGGCAGGTCTCACCACTTCCAGGATGGCAGAGAGAGTGAAGGAGATGTTGACATGCGTGGGGCTGCTGTAGTTGAGCACGGGGCGGAAGGCCTTTCTGTCAAACACGGCTTGGAAGGCAGCAGGGTCCACTCCACGCCGGTCGAACCCCGAGCAGTTGATCATGAAGGCTCCCCCTCTTCCTATGGAGAGCAGAAAGCCTGTGGGACGGGACCAGGGCCTCTGTGTTCCCTCTGTGAGAGGTTAGAGCCTGGGGGTGGGAGTGGGGTTCCCAAAGAGAGTGCACAGAGGGCTCTGGGAGAAGCAGGGAAATCCCTCCTTCCTGGGTAAAGCCCTTCCTGCCGGGATCAGGGGACAGGCTGGGCAGGTAAGCAAATGGTGAGAGCTGGTGTGGTGATCTGGGTCAGGCCTCTATCCTCCCTTGCATTGTTTCATCCCCAGGCAAATTCTGTATGCAAACTTGGCTTTGGTTCCAAAGAGTCTTCAAGGAGTCTCCTTAAATGTATCCAGCACAAACCTCTCAGGCCCATCGAGGCCTGACAACACTCGCACTGCCCTAAAACTGGTAGCCCAGTTTCCTCCTCAAAGAATTCCATCTACCAAAAGGGGAGGACCTTTGTATCAAGAATTAAACAGCTAAAGCTGAGCCCTGGTGACCCAGAGGTTGTGCGCGAGACTGCAGCCCACAGGGTTGACGGTTCAAATCCAGCAGCAGCTCTCCAGGAGCAAGACTGGGCTTCCTACTCCCACCAGGGCAGTGATGCAGAAAAAAGAAAGAATTATACAGGAGTGCTTGGTAGGTAGCTGGGAGAAGCGTGTCGCAGGGTTTCTGCATGGCGCTTGTTTCGGAGCTATGCATTCGCTTTGCTCTTGAGGTCTGGTGACCTCAGATATCTTAAGGGCTATTTTCAGCCTCAGGGTCAAGTAGTCGGTCACCAAACAAATGGCCGTAAGCCAATCACATCGCAAAGTCTAAGCAGGTGTTGTGTCTTGGCCATGTTCAGGCACCTGATGCGGACAACCGGGCAGATTCTTACCCCTGTTACCTTCTTTTTCTGGTGTTTTTCTCTACCTCTTCCCCAACAACCTCATCTCTTTCCATAAAGTCTACAAGATGTACCCAGACTGGGAACGGATATTCCCTCATAGAACAGAAACTTCTTTTGATCTCAGATTGATCCCCAAACTCTCAATAGCTTATGTTAATATCTTTGATCCTTCTGAATATGTCTAAAATTACTCCTGTTCTTACAGTAGTCTTACTCTTCAGATCAATGGAAGAGAGATGGTGAGGGTTGGATTGGGGATGTGGTTGAAGGGGCAGAGGAAGCCAATGACAAGAGGGAACTGGAGAGAGGATGACCAGAAAGTGCAGTTTGATAGACAGGACAGGAATAGAGAGTGGTGGTTGATTAGTAAATACCTTCCAGCCACCAATAAGAAGGCAAGAGAGACATTGGGGAAGAATATTGAACACATTACTTCTGAATGCTCTCCAAATGCTACAGGGGACCACCTACCTGGGCGTCCTGCAGCCCCCACCCTTCGGGTCTTCCCTGTTACTGCCCCATCTTACCTTGAACCAGAAGGCTGATCATGACACAGAGGAGGTGTCCTCTCAGAAGACACCGGCCTCCGTCCATCCTCTGGACTCTTCTCTAGGGCTTCACCAGGAGCTCCAAGTCTCTTGAGCTTAAAGAAGCTTGGACCACACCTTCGTTCCTAGTTTTGAATACTGTTCCTGACAGGTGATCCTTCCCAGGTGAGGGGCGGGGGCCAGAGAGAGCCCAGGAAGGTCAGCTTTGCCTTGTGGGCTCCAGGCAGGGAGCCCATTGGACCAAGGCTGGGGGAGAAGCATTAGCAAAGAAAGTGAACTAGCCCAATGAGGTCCATGCCTTTCTAAAACCCGGAAATCTGCCCTGAGGTCATCTTTAATGGAGTTAGTTGATATCTTCACCATTGATTACTTTCTTTCCCCCAACAGCCCTGAACAAGATTCCCTCTGTTCAGCGGCTCTTTCCTTCTGAGGATTTTTACCCAAACCACTGCCTTCCATGCAGTGAGAAATGAAGGCAGTAAGGTGCTCAGGGTGCCCTGCGGACCGCTCTCTTTCCTCTCTGCCTGTCCACTTGGAGAGCAACTCTGGTGTCCAGCCGGAGTGGCAGGATCCTGAAACCTACTTCCCGCAAGCACTGGCAGTGGCATATGTGCACGTGGGTCAACCAGCTGTGGGTGGGGCGCAGAGATCAGCAGGCTCAAGGCCCAACGAGCCAAAGCCACCGCAGGGCTCCTCGGCCTGCCCCATACTGTCCATCCAAAGTCTGTGCTGGTCAGGGCTTCGGCCTGGAAAAGCTTGAGGGTGGCTGGCATCCACGAGATGGTGGCCTGCATCATCCACATCTCCAGCATCGCCGCGGACCCCAGGAAGCAGACCACGCCCACCGAGTCCCTGCACGCCCATGTGTGCCCCATGGTCATCCTCTTCCCCAGGAAACCCTCGCGCCCCCCAAGAAGGGAGACAGCTTTGCCGAGCAACTCAAACGGGCCACGCTGCTGACTGGACCTGTGAGGCCCATGGGAAACCCATCGGCCACGTCATCAGGAAGGAGAGAGTCCGGGTCATCACCGAGGAAGAAGGTCTTCAAGGTCTTGTTTCCCAGGGTCTGCGCCAAGGCCGGCTCTTTGACATCTGAACAAAGCAGGCCAAGGAGTAAGAGGAGACATGCCTCTCAGGGCCTGTCACACACCTCCTCCCCCTGCCCCAAACAACAGCAACAACAACAACACACACACACACACACACACATACACACGAGCAGTGAGTACTGTAGTGCAGGGTGTGCACTGTGGTCACTGTTCTGCCATCTTGCTCTGCTCCGTGTTCCCTAAGTCCTAAGACACGGAGTTTGGATAAGAGTGTGTTGAAAGGGAAGAAATGGAATTGGCTCAATAGTTCGAGAGACAGCAAATGGATCTGATCATTCCTGGCCATATTTTAGAAGATAGTACATTCGAGGAAAACAACAATGCTGTCCATCAAAAGAATTGAGCGCCCACAGTCAGTTTATTGTCTGACAAAATCACACCAAAAAACCCCTCCTAAAATGATGAATTCAAGATCATTTTAAAACAGAGCATTGACTTGGTAATACTTAAAGGTAACCTGGGTTGTAGGTTTACGCTGCTTCCATCTTATAACCAGCCATGAAAGAATCACAGAGCAGAGAGACCAGGTGTCTTTGCTTCTGCCAGCATCGTTAGAGTGCACGGGTCCCCCCAGAACCCACGTTACTCTCGACATCAGTTAGCCTTGCATCTCAGACAAAAGAAATAAGTGCTCGGGATGGGTTTTGAGACATCTTAGTTCAGGTAACTACTTGCTAAGTAAACATGGGACTGTTCAGCACGAGGTCAGCAGTTCAAACCCACCTCCTGGCCCGAGGGAAAAAGATGAGGCTATCTGCTCCCATCTCAATTCTTCACAGCCTGTAAGAGTTACAGCTTGTGATTCTGAGAGGGGCCCTGCGACTTGGAAATGACTTGCCGGCAGTGGGACTTCTTGTGAAGGGGTCGCGGGTGGTACAAACGTGGAACGTGATTGGCTGCCGACCTCGGGACTGAGGTTGGAGGTCATGCAGAGGTGCCCAGGGGAAAAGTCTGGAGATCAGCCTTTGGAAATCAGCTGTTGAAAACCCGATAGAGCAGAATCCTGTTCTGACACACCTGGGGTCATTGTCGACTAGAATCCGCCTGCAGACCACCCTCTCTCACTAGCCTCCCCTGGTTACCATGTGGCTGGGAGGCTTCCTCCTGGGGGTGTCCGCCTCTGCCTTCCCCTCACCAGGAGGCGCTCACGGGGGAGGGTAGCCATAGGCAGACAACCTTCAGTTGTCGGAAAGGCTTTTCTAAAGTTTCAGCCGCCCCCCCCCCACCGTGTCACCTACATTTTTTGAGCATCTTGGACACGTTCTAGGATTCCCATTTTAATTCCCAGCATGTGTCTCTCCAAATACCACATGTGGGTTTTTGTGGTGATTCAGAATGAGGAGGCAGTTTCAAAGCTCTCAGCTGATTCCCAGATCACCGTGGGGTGTACAAGGACTCCCTCCAGACTCGGTTTTCTCAGGTGTCACTGCCACCTCCATCTTGGGCTCACTAATCCCTAAAATGGAGCATTTTTGGTCATTCAACCCAGATGTCCAAAACCCAAAGTTATGAATTTGGGACCTTACGCAATTCTGAGCCAGTTAGGCCTCTTGTGGGCCCAGGATTGTTCTAGAAGAATTTCTCAACTGGTGACATTTCAAACCCATCCCCACCTCAATGTGTTGTGAGGGAGGGAATGTCCCGTGCATGGCTGGGTGTTTTGTAGCTTCCTTGGTCTCTGGACACCTGATGTCAGTAACCCTCCCTCCCCACCTCCTCCTGGCGTGACAATCAAGAATGTCTCCAGAGGTGACATATGGGGACTTGGGGGGCAAAATTGCCCCCAATGGAAAACCATTAAAAACTCTACAATTGGGGCTCCTAGGGATCTTGTACTTTTTGAATCCCCAATGATTTTAGAGTTGTGTCTTAGCTCTCTAGGGCAGCTCAAACCGAAATTAGGCAAGGGATGTGGGGGCTTTTCCTCCCTCACAGGCTTTCAGGAGGCTAGACCTCTCAGCTCAAGGGGCTGCCTCCAGCAGGTGGTGCTCTCTCTCTGCCGGCTCTGAAGCAGTCTCTGAGCACTTCACTCACTTGTCTAAGATGCAACTCATGTAGAAAGCAATGTGCGTCCTGGGGGTGCCCAGAGCTCCTCAAGAATTCTCCAAGTAGGAAAGCCACCCCCTGTGATCCTGAGACCCAGCTCGCTCGTCTTAAAGTTACAGACAACCCCAACTACGCACCTCAGTCTACCCAAGTAAGCCGCTGGGTGACAGCTCGCAGTGACCCCATAGGACCGGGGGAACTGCCTCTGTGGGCTTCCAAGACTGTGACTCTGTGTGGGGCTAGACAGGCCTCCCGGGGAGCCGCTGGGGTTTCGAACAGCTCACCTTACTGTTAGCAGCCCAAGCATCACCACCACGCCCCCAAAGCCCCTGTCAAGCTGTGGTCGAGCCAAGACATCAACTTGTTCTCGAACTGCCATGCCTTCCTCTGCTTCTTTTCTCTTCCTCTCTTTTTCTAAAATTTATTTTTATTAAATCTTTTTTTTTTTTAGCTTTACAAAGAACTATTCATTGTCTACGAGCACCGGTCTTAGGAAAGGAAAATGTCATGTCGGGCAGAGTTGTAGGCAGTGGGTTTCTTTCTTGGAAATAGTTGGGGGAGGTTTTTGTCACTCTGAGTTAGTCTGGGTAGATGAAAGAAAATGATTCATAGACCCTCATGTGTTTATAAGACACAGCTTTACAGACAAGAGCAATTGAATATTGAGAACAAAAATCCCAGCTCATTCCAGATCAAGTCCATAGCCTGATATTAGCCCATATGTCAGATACCAATCTATAAATTCCTCTTCAGACTACACAACACATGCAATGATGCTGAATGCAGGAAGATCTCCGGCCAGTGGGTGGAATGTCTTGTGGATTTTATTAAATCTTTTATTGGGAGCTCTTACATCTTTTTTTTTTTTGAGGGGGGTATCACCACCCGGTGGTGGTCGTGGGAGCTACCCAGCCCTGCTCCTGAGAGCCAGAGCTGGATTTGAACCACCAAGTCCACAGGCTGCAGTCCTGCACTCAACCACTTACGCCACCGGGGCTCAGCGGGAGCTCTTACATCTTTTATCATAATCCATACATTCATCCATTGTGTCAAGCACATTAGTACATATGTTGCCATCATCATTTTCAAAGCATTTCCTTTCTACTTGAGCCCTCGATATCAGCTCCTCATTTTTCCCTCTCCCTCCCTCATGAGCCCTTGATAGGTTATAGACCATTATTTTCTCTGTCACCTTTTACTCACTTTTCCGTTGTTTGTCCCCCTGGGAGAGGGTTAAATGTCAAGCCTTGAGATTGATTCCTCCTTCATCCCCCACCTTCCCCTTAGCCTCTTGGTATTTCTATTCTCATTGTTGGACCTGAGGGATTTATCTATCCTGGATTCCTGTGTTGCGGGCTCTTATCTGAAGCAGTGTGCATGTTCTGGTCTAATCCAATTTGTAAGGTAGGATTTCAGTCATAATAGTGGGAGTGGGAAGCATTAAAAAACTAAAGCAAAATTGTTTCATCAGTGCTATAATGTACCCTGACTAACTCATCTCTTCTTTGTGACCCTTCTGTGAGGGGATGTCCAATTGTCTACAGATGGACTTTGGGTTTCCACTCCTCACTCCTCCCCCCATCTCCATTCACATTGGTACGATTTTGCTCTGGGTCTTAGATGCCTGATACCTTATCCCATTGACACCTCATGATCACACAGGCTGGTGTGCTTCTTCCATGTGAGCTTTATTGCTTCTCAGCTGGATGACTGCTTGCTTATTGTCAAGCCTTTAAGACCCCAGACACTATATCTTTTGAGAGTCGGGCACCATCAGCTTTCTTCGCCACATTTGCTTATGCACCCAGCATCACAGAATGCCAGGTTAATAGAACAAAGTATTCTAGTGTTGAGGGAGTACTTGAGTCAAGGCCCAATGTCCATATGCTACCTTAATTGTTAACATAGATATAAGTACATATATCTAATCCCTCTTATTATATATGAATGTATTTACATATGCACATGCCTGTACTTAGACCTCTATAAATGTCCTTTGCATTCTGGTTCTTTCCTCTATTTCTTTTTACTTTCCTCTTGTCTTGCCATCATGTTCAGCCTTCATTTGTGTTTAGTAACTGTTACATTGCCCTTGATTAAGCCTCACTAGGCATCTTACGTCCTTCTCTTCATTATTTTAGTTCACTTGTTGTTCCCTTGTCCTAGGTTGGTTTCCCCCTCTCTTCCTTTCTTCCACCTCCCAACCCCCAACCATCGGTTCCATTGCTTTCCTTCCCGAATTGTTTATCCCATTTATCTACATAGACAGCTCTTCCACTGGATGCCATGGTGTCTGCTATCCAAAGGTACGGTATGGCACTAAATATACCTGATGAAAAGTATGTGGGAACCTGAACGATCACTTTGTACTGAGGAGCTGCAGTTTCCTGGAATGACAAACTGTTCACATGGAGATGATGACTGTCACATGGGGTTTAAAAACAAAAAATCTGGGGTCAAGGTAGCAGTGACAGCTGCAGCAGTATGGCTGTTCTATGGGGTGTGGGGGACCTTAAAGGAGAAGCAGTCACCCGCAGGGGAAGAGCAGCAAGAATTCCATTTCATTCCAGCCACACAGCAAACAGCAGACCCCACTGGGGGAGGGACGCTGTCGGAGGACGGCAGAGCCTCTCGGGAGCTGGTGGACTCAGCACGCGGCACCGCTGGCCTCCTGGACGGCACACTAAGCAGTGAAGAGAGTGCTCGACCCCACTGACCACCTGGAAGCAGCCACACAAGTCCAACGGGCCACGACCAGCCTATTCCAGGTGCCAGGCTGACTAGGAATCCTCACCCACCTGTATGGGGACATTGATAACTGCCCGTTCGCTGGATTTTGCAGGGGAGAAGACACCCTCTCCAGGTACCTTTTCAGGAGAGTGTGAGGTGCTGGGCAGATATGAGTTGGCTGTGCTGGCTGAGATCCACCCAGCCACGTTCCAGGGGGACCTGGGCCTCCACACCGCATGTGTACGCTCCGGGAGAAGAGCCGGGAGCTGCTGAAAGAAGGTTTCCTTTTGGCACTGACCCGGGGCTGAGAGAGAGAACCAGGCTCAGACCTTTGGCTCCAGCCTCTCCCTGGGTGAAGCTGAGCTGTTCCTCAGCCCAGCCTCAGGGCAGACACAACGGCACCTCTTCCCCATTACCTGCAACGTCCATGTCTTGGCCTTCTACTCCCACCTTCTCTTAGGGGGCTCAGGGCCAGGACCCTCCTTCCTCAAAGCCCAGGGAACGGGGAGTATGGGAAGGGAAGAGGTTCTGTCTCCCTTTTTCCTTTTCTAAAGAAACACAAAAGAAACACTCTCCTTACTCCCTCCATTCTCCACCTTCCCCCTCCCCTCAAAAAAATCTGTGTGTGAGTCAGGCCAGGCAGATCAGGCTATGCTGTTTGAGGAGCACTTAGGAATCCGTGTGCAGCTTCATTGTATTGGTGTGGTGTCCCTGGGCTATTCCCTGGGGAGTCAGGGGCCAGTAGGTTGGACCACGGCTTCCACCGCCAAGGCTTCTTCAGAAGGGCCAGAACACAGACACTGACGGCAGGAACCCATGGGAGCACAGGCTCAGGGGCACCTCTACCCAGACCAGCCAGCAGGGCCTTGGATGGGTGGCTTGTGATCTTCCTGTCTTCTGACACGAGGGGAAGTCCTGTCTGATCACTCCTCAGTCCCACAGAGGCCCTGGTGGGGATTGTTCTGGTCTAAGGCTTAGGGACTCCTGGGCAGTGGAAATGTCGAAGGCGTCAAAATCAGGGCATCCTGGGCTGAGCCCCAGTGGCGTAGTGGTTGTGTGCAGGACTGTGGCCCACAGGGTTGGAGGTCCAAATCAGCAGCAGCTCTCCAGAAGCAAAGCTAGCCCTCCTAATCCCACCAGGGGGCAATGATGCCCACAAATTTTTAAAAAAAAAGATTTATAAGAAAAATCAGGGTGGGCTGAGCCCCAGTGGTATAAGTGGTTGAGTGCAGAACTGCAGTCCGTGGGCTTGGCAGTTCAAATCCAGCGGCGGCTCTCAGGAGCGGCACTGGGTAATGCCCACAATCACCAGAGGCAGTGATGCCCACCAAAAAAAAAAAAAAAATCAGGGCATCCTGAGAGGCCAGATGCTGAGGTGTGGGCCTTGGGAGCCAGAGGCAGAACTGCTCTGAGTCCTGCGAGGGCCCAGCGTTCCTGGGTCTGCATGTTCGAGGCCTCCCTGGGGTCTGTGGGAGGAGAGCATTAGCCAGGGCAGGCATCCTGTTTGCAGAAAGAGCGAGGGCAGCAGCTGCCAGGTTACAAGCACCTGTCTCCTCACAGTGTTCTAAGAAGGTTAGGACACTCTGATTGGCCCGATTCCTTGAGGATTCTTGTGGGTCCGAGTTGGAAATGGGGGGTGGGGGGCTTTAAAACATTCCTGGAAGAAAGTCCAGCCCCTTTTGTTTTTGTTTCAATGAACGTTCAGATGCCCGCTCTCATAACCCTCATCTGGCATGGGTGGGGGTGAGGAGGTGTGAGGAAGGGGGCTCCAGGGCCACAGGAGTGTGTCCCAGAGGGATAACAGTCACGACCGAGGCTGCTAGCCAGGCCTCAAGGGGGCAGCCGCAGAGTGGTCACTCCGGGAGGTTGGGCAGCTGCGGGGCCTGGCATTCCTGAGAGGCCTCTGGGAAACGAGTCATGGGTAGGCTTTCACCTGTCACGGCCATCTTCCTAGGCCCAGGCAAGCTTTGCTTCCAGGCTCTGTTGAAATATGACAACCCCATATGTCCCTTCCCATCTCCACACATCCCTACAAAACCAGGAGGCTAAACTAGGTCTCCCTCTTTCATGTCCCATGCCTCCCACCTAGACGTCCCTTTTCCATGCAAGGCCTCAGAGGGACTCTCTAGGGCAGCGGTTCTTCTCTTAAGGGTCAAGATCCCTTGGGAGTAGAACAACCCTTTCACAGGGGTCGCCCGATTCATAATAGTAGCAAAATAACCATGATGAAGCAGCAAGGGAAATAACTGATGGTTAGGGGGGCTGGGGGGCGGGTCACCACCACATGAGAAACTGTATGAAAGGCTCTGGGCCTTAGGAAGGTGGAGAACTGCTGTTCTCAGGCAGAAGTCTCAAACTTTTTAAACAGGGGGCCAATTCACTGTCCCTCAGTCTGTTGGAGGGCCAGACTATAGTTAAAAAAAAAAAAATTCGCCCCTTGGGTGCAAAAAAAAGTCAGACACATTTTTTTTTTTTAAATTTTTCTTTTTGGGGGCATCACTGCTCTCCGGCGGTGGGAGTAGGAGGCCCAGC
This sequence comes from Nesogale talazaci, assembly GCA_004026705.1. Taxonomy (NCBI): domain Eukaryota; kingdom Metazoa; phylum Chordata; class Mammalia; order Afrosoricida; family Tenrecidae; genus Nesogale; species Nesogale talazaci. The sequence continues at coordinate 9,052 of PVJH01033829.1, read as the reverse complement.
CCCACTGCTGGAATTGAACCTCCGTCCCAGTGGGCCGCAGTCCCGCGCACAACCACTATGCCACCAGGGCTCAGCCCAGGTGCAAAAAGGAAAACAAACAAAAACACCATAAAATTCACTGTGGGCCCGAGGTGAGTTGGCTGCTAAGGAAGACAAGCAGCAGCAGCAAAAACACCCAGCAGGCCCAATAAATCTCCCCGTGGGCCGCATGTGGCCCGCGGGCCGTAGTTTGAGGACGCCTGTTGTAGGGTGTCCCCGCTCGCTGCTCTGTCTGCATGAGCCGCTCGGTGACTTCACAAACCACGGCCTTCCACCTGGACGATTAGCTCCAGCTCCCAAAGGAAATGCGTGCAGGTAAGCCGCTTGTTCAAGGTCACGCAGCTGCCAAGTAAGGCATCAGATAAGAAACCAGGGCTCGGGATTACAGAGAATCCACGTGAGACCTGTGTTTTTCTGCTTCATAGAAGAACGAACGCCAAGGGAACGATCCAATCAGACGTGATCAAAGGCATTCGTAGCAAAGTTCAAAACCACAAATGCTGACTCATCGCAATCCTATGAGACCGGGCAGAACCGCCCCAGTGGGTTTCCCAGGCTAGCAGTCTCTACGGGAGCAGCTTCTTTCTTTCTTCATCAGAGCAGCTGATGGGTTCAAATTGCCAACCTTGCGATCAGCAGTCTAATACATAACCCACTCTGCCATTCCGGCTCCCTACAGATGCCTTTCTGTCAGGTTAAGAGACTGCTGGAGCACAGCCACCGGAGACCCTGGGAGCACCGCTCTCCTCTTGAGCTCCCCGGGAGTCACCGGGGGAGCGCTGAAAGCCTGCGGAAATGTTTTTATCAGGGCTTAGGGAACAAGAACGTGCACAGCAATATATTCAGGAACCGCAGATGAACGGGCCTGGTGAGCAGCTGTCAGGTGGAAATGGCATCAGGTGTAAGGAGGCCCGGGCTGGGGCTGTGATCCTGCTATCAGCAGAGTGTCCTAGAAAGGCCATAAGTTACCTTGCAAAGTCACCTTGAGGATCACCACATAACTGGTGGCAAGTCATGAGGACAAAATGTGTCGATCATGTGATTCTCCCGTAGGTGGACCATAAATCAACAACCAGTAATAAGTACTTCATTTTCTGGCAGAGCTCCAGTCTCTGAGGTTCTGTATGACAATCCATTCTGTTAAGTTTGCATGTTAAGAAAGGAAGAAAGGGGCTGAGCCCCTGTGGCGTAGTGATTGTGGGCGGTACTGCAGCCCACTGGGTTGGAGGTTCAAATTCAGCAGCAGCTCTCCAGGAGCAAGGCTGGGGCCTCTTACTCCCACCAGAAGGCAGTGATGCTTCCTCCCCCACCGAGAGAGAGAGAGAGAGAGAGAGAGAGAGAGAGAGAGAGAGAGAGAGAAAGAAAGAAAGAGCTGATACCAAGGACTCAACAGAAAGTAAATGTCAGAAGCGAATGAAGGCAACATACCTGAAGCAGCCAATGTATGGATGGTAATAGATGTTGTATGAGTTTCCAATAAAGTGATTTTTTTGGGGGGGAGGGGCCATCACTGCCCTCAGGTGGTGGGAGTAGGAGGCCCAGCCTTTGCTCCGTGGAGCTGGAATCGAACCTCTAGCCCAGTGGGCCGCAGTCCCGCTCACAACCACTACGCCACTGGGGCTCAGCCCAAAGTGATCTTTTAATAATAACAATTTTTTAAAAGATTGCATGTTCAGATTTTGCTGGTGGAGGGAATATCAAATCACTGTAATTATGTCACATGTCTTCTTACTGCAAGGACGTATAGAACTTTAATCCAGGTGCCAAAGAAGATAAGGTGCACACCTTCCATTCAAATAAGATTAAAGGCTACATGTGTAGGGGAGATCTGAAGGGAATCATTCAATCACTCCCTCCCTGCCATCGAGTCGATTCTGCTGCACAGCAGCCCGATAGGACCCGGTAGGTAGGATTGGCCAGGGGCTTCCGAACCTGTGGCTCTGGACAGGAATGGAAAGTCAGTGAAGGGGATAAGCAGAGAAATATGCACAGATGATGAGGGAGGCAGGCAATCAACATTGATCTTAAGGAATTTCTGAACCCTCTCAACAGCTGGGCGGTGGAGGTACTGGACACGTGAGTTTCCAGCTGCGAGAGCTGTCTCAGGGCAGGGCACAGAAACGGAAGAGCCACAGCATCTGACTGTGGGATCTAAACCAGTCACACGTCCACAGAGCAATGCGTAGGGAATGCAGAGGACAGTGGGTGCTTCGATTGCTGTCGCTGGAACATGCCGTTGAACTAGCACTGACACACAGTGGCCTGAAAGGTTCCCTGGTCCTGTGCCAGCCCCACAGACGCTGTGGATGGGACCCCAGGCTCCCCGAGGGTGGACTAATTTCAGACACAAAATGACAGGCCTTTCTTGCCCGTCTGAGTTAGTCCTGAAGTTCCGGTGAAACCCTAGCATCGTCATAACCCCGCACTCACTGCCATGCAGTCACTTCTGACTCTGTCGGACCCAAGACAAGGCCTCCTTAGGTCCTCCAGACTGTCACTCTTCATGGGAGCAGGATGGGTTTGAACCACCCACCTTGCCGCTAGCAACCCAGTGCTTAACTCATGGCAAACACCAGGGCTCCTTCATAGCGACATACCTTCTCGGAATCGCCATCTCTCTGGGCTGTGGTCTCCTTGTGAAACAACTCCTCTCGTGTCTGCCAGGATGAGTCTGGGGTTTCCAGAGAGGCAGGCCTGGATTGGAATCCAGGTGGGAGCCGCAGGCTCCTCAAAGAGAAAGCACAGATTTGGGGGGATTTTGGGGGATTTTGAGGCTGGAGCCGGAGTTGGGGAGGTAGTCAACGGAACCGACAATTGTTCCAGGAGCTTGCCTTCCCTGTTGTGTGTGTATGTGTGTGTGTGTGTGTGTGTGTGTGTGTGTGTGTAAAAGTATACATGGCAGAACATTCACCACTTTCATAATGCCTGCATGTACGATTCGATGGCAGGGCTGACTTTCTTCTGGCCAGGCAGTGTCCTCACCCTCCTGTCTGAATTGTTCGTCTTCAATGGCACAAACGCTCCTGCTATTTGAATTCTCCTGGAGGGCGAGCGGATAAAGACTTGAACTGGTGAGGATGCCTCAGTTCGGGGCTCTGAGAGAGCCTGTGGTGCTTGTCCTCAGTTCAGCAGGCGTTGGTTGTGCAGACAGGTGGAGCCCTGGGGCATCGTGTGAGGTGCTGCGCTGCCAACCATGAGGTCAGCAGTTCAAAGCCTTTAGCTGCTCCTCAGGAAAAGGATAAGGTTTTCTACTCCCCTGAGGAGTTACCGTCTTGGAAACCCACAGGACAGGGTGGCAGTACATTGGCCTCAAGTCGATGGCAGTGAGGTTTTGAGTGAGTACAGCGAGCGTAAGCATCTAGTTCAGCAGTTCTCAACCGCGGATTGTGATCCCTTTGGGGGTTGAATGACCCTTCCACAGAGGTCGCCCAATTTATAACAGGAGCAAAATCACAGTTAAGAAATATTAAGAAGGGGCTGAGCCCCGGTGGCGTAAGTGGTTGAGTGCGGAACTGCAGTCCGCGGGCTTGGCGGTTCAAATCCAGCGGCGGCTTTCAGGAGCAGCACTGGGTAGCGCCCACGACCACCAGAGGCAGTGATGGCCACACACACACACACACAAAAGAAATAGCAACAAAAATAATTTTATGGTTGGGGGGGGGAGTCATCACAACAGGGGAATTGTATTAAAGGGTCGCTGCATTAGGAAGGTTGAGAACCACTGATCTAGTCTAAGCTCAACCTGCCTGGGTTAAACCTGTAGTTCTGTCACTGAACTAGCTGTGCAAAGTTGAAGGAACCCTAGTTAACTGTCCCTTCTCCTCTTTGTGTCTCATTCTCTCTCTATATAAAGTGATGTGCTAGTCTGGGTGGACTAGAGAAACAAATTCAGAGACACTCAGGTGTATAAGAAAGAGCTTTATTTATGAGAGCACTTGTATAGTAAGAAAACATCTGTGACCGTTACATAATCTGTTGTCAATTTGAGACTATGCAGAGTGAAGGGATGGAGTTTAACTTGTCCATCAGGTCGTAGCTGAATGACCTCATTTGGAGGTGCTAAGGAGATAAATGGCTTGGTGTAGGAGGGACACCGGCTTACTCCCTGGGAGAGGTTGCAGCTGACAGGACACATGGAGTTATGCTAGTGCCCTAAGCTGGAGGAGAGCCTTTGCCAGTGCTTAGATGCTTACACTGACACTGGATCCACAAGACTTTCCATCCACTGGGTGGATGGAATCACTCACTGCATCATTGCATGTGTTTCATTTTCAGAGGCAGGCCAGTCTCTGATACATACATCACAGGTTCAATACATAGGCACAGTTGCACAGCGGTAATTATTAATTATTGTAGTAAAGTTATAGAGAGCGAGAGCAAGGGAGGAATAATAAGAGTCAGACACATTTCATGGCAGCATGCTCACCTCAGCCCATGGAGAGTGGTCCACATGGAGAGATAGTAAGTGGGGAGGGGGGGAGGTGAGGAGAATACATGGGGAATCAGGAGAGGGTTAGGGCGAGAGGGTGAGGGGCAAGACCCAAGCCTTATATACCTTTTGGAACCATCCAAGGCCCCTAATTACAGGTAAAGACGCACCTCACAGGAAAGGGTTGTGCTCTAAGTACCCGTTATAGGAAGGGAAGGGTGGGGTCCCCATGTGACAAGACAGGCAGACCTAAGTTTCCTGATGGCTGCCTAGCCTTGATTACCCTTGGGCAGGAGACTTGATTTAGCTAAAGCTTTTAGGGGAGTGACCCTTTGTCATAGCAGTTGGGGGTTGGTCCTATCTTTTGTGAGACACACAAAGGCCTCTGATAGCTGGAATCTTTAGGGAGAATATCTCTAAGCTTCTGACCGCCCACCAAATTCTGGCAAAAAGTTACTAATATTTGCTTAAAAGAAGAGTACATATAATTGTGGAAAAGTCCTAACCTCACTCGACATGTGTCTGAAGAGGACATATGGCCCAATGTCAGACTTATGGGCGTGACAGCCCTGGGGTGGGATGCTTTCTTAATGTACACTTATCCTATATATAAAACGCTGTCTTATACACATATAAGTCTCTCTGGATTTGTTTAGTCTACCTAGATTAACCCAGACCCACAGGAAGGGAGAGGGGCAATTCAAGAGAGGGAAGGGGTAAACTACTGGAGGGTCTCATTAGAATACAAAGTTAGTGAATACACATTAAAACACATTTGACTACAAGAGCCTATGGGTCTGGAGTTTCTGCTTCATGGGATAGCTGTCAGGATTAAATGTGTCAATTCATACAAAGCACTTAGAAAAATATCTGCCCCGTAACGATTCAATAATAGTTGGTGGTGGTTATGATTGCTCTTACTGTCTTTTCTGAAGATCCACCTTCTGAAGACCCAACTGTGAGTTTTGAAATTTCCTTTTAAATTTTCTTTTTAAGTGAATGTCCCTAAGTTACCTAGGTCAAAGCATGGGAGTTGAGCCCAGATTATGTAGGTGCAGATAACCTGCTGTGGGCAGGCTTTAGAAGCCTGTAGCAAGGTGCAGAGTGCCCGATAGGGTTCTGGAAAGTGAGGAGTCCAAGACCTTCGACCGCCTTATGAAAGGAGGAGGGAAGGACACAAGTTTAGTGCTAGTTCAGGGGCACGGGTTGGAGGGAAGGGGCTGGCTGACACTACCCAGGACTTGTCTGGCCTGGATACACCAGGTTCCTGTGGACCCCATCACGAGTCCCAGAGCATGATGCTGGCAGCTCAGCACGAAGTTGGGAGTTTCTGTTATAGGGGCAGAGAGCGTGTAGGTGGGGCCTCGGGAAAGTCCATAGGAGGAGTCCTGGTGCCACAAGGGTGCTGTGTTTAGCTGCTAATCGAGAAGGGGGTACTTTGTGGGGAAAAGGGCCAGGGCTCTGTGCCTGTAATGATCACAACTGTGCTAGTCTGGGTGGACCAGAGAAACAAATCCAGAGACACTCGTATGTGTATAAGAGAGAACTTTATATCAAAGAGCTACTGGATATTGAGGCAATATCCCAGCCCAGCCCAGATCAAGTCCCTAAGTTCCATATCAGTCCCTATGTCTGATACTAGTCCACAAATTCCTCTTTAGTGTCCGGCACATGCAATGATGCTGAATGCAGGAAGATCCCAGGCCAGTGGAGGACGCAGTGGCAGTGCAAGCGTCTCAGCGCTGGTGCCGGTGCCGGTCTTCACGTGGCTTCTCCAGCTCGAGGGCCCTGACTGCCATTAGCCTGGCTCCCGTGGCTTGTCACCAGGAAAATGTCAAGCAGAGAGAGCATGTGTCCCGAATCCAGGGAGGAAGGCAGGAGTTCCCCGAATCCTTAGGAGAAGGCCATGTCCACACGGAGAGCTCATTGGTTATGACCTGATTGACAGGCTAGACTCCACCCCTTTGCTCAAGCTGACGGGAAATGCTGTAACGGCCACATCCGCCTTAGGGGCCCAGTGGAACAAGTCTGCTCTGTCTGGAGGGTCTCTGGGAGTCAGCGTCAACTTGAAAGCACACACAACAGGAGCAGAGCCTTTCACGGACACTGGCAATGTTGCCAGGCCCTGAGCATCCAGTGGGTAGAGGAGGGGCCGGGAGGACTTGAGGAAGAGCAATGAGGTGGAGGACCCAGAAGACTACTGTTTGCCGAACAAGGTTGTGACCCTTCATCCCTAACCTGCTCTAATGGGGGAAGGGTAGGTTTCAGATAGAAAGCAGACTAGACCGAAGATAGGAAAACAGATCACTGCTGAAGACAAAGGTGACGTTTGAGGTGGGACTAAGTGGCCCTCAAATCAGTACTATTTTGAACCTGGTGCATGGGACAAATCGGGCCAAAGGTCCCATGTCCGAAGATATCATGGAACTGCCACTGGAAACCAGGCATCTTAAGAGTTTAGCCAATACGCGCAGACGTACAAGATCACAAGGCAGATGCTAGGAAGGGGACCGCTTCCCGTTTAGAAGGGGGCATTTGCGTTTCTTCCAAGTAAAACAGAAGCCATTTCCAAATGTGATTCCGTACGGCTCTTTTTGTAGCATCATTAAGGGTGGGGCTGATCCGACTCAGATTGCAATACAGGCACTGTTAATGGTAAGGTAGAACTAGGTGAATGCTCGAAGTGTTTAATGTCGAATGAGCCATAGGTCAGACTTCACTATAATAAAAACTTTGCTCTTTCAGAGAAAGAGGCCTACTTTTATCACGTTTTTAATTTCTGAAACACAAGTCCAGGGTATCTGGGTTTACAAGGGTAATCTCTATTTCATTATAATTCCTTCTTTGCAATAAATTCTGGTCCCTTTTCTCTCCTCCCTCCACTTTCACCTAATGTCTCATAGACCTAACACCAAACAAAACAGAAAACCTTTTTTTGGGTGGGTAATGAGAAGTCTCTATGATAACACTCTCCATCTCAAGATTTAAAAAAATAATAATTTTGGCACATGGCTCCCCATGTGACTTATTAAATAATAAATACAAGCACATTTATTGAGTCTTTTTTTTGGGGGGGGGGGCATCACTGCCCTGGTGGGAGTAGGAAGCCCAGCCTTGCTCCTGGAGAGCTGCTGGATTTGAACCGCCAACCCTGTGGGCTGCAGTCCCGCACACAACCACTACGCCACTGGGGCTCAGCCCCCATTTATTGAGTCTTAAGCCAGACAAAAGAGGAGACAAAGACAAGGAGACATCACTGGGATGAAGGAGACCATAGACACAAGATCAGAATGGTGTCCAAGGTCATGAAAGTTTCAGAGGCATATGAAGGACATGGGAGGGCAAAGGAAACTCACAAACGCATGACTGGGACAGATAAATAAATCACAGTTATAGGTGGAACTGCAGAAGGGAGGGCAGGGCCATGACTGGGACATGTGCATGTTGCCAGAAAGAGAACATACCAGATTGGTCCAGGGCCTTCCTACCAGGACATGACTCATGACTCATGACTCTGGGCATCAGCACTGCACTCCCCACCAAGGGCATGCCCAGGCAGGCGCCTAAGGGAGATTGCTCCTCCCTGGGTTAGTCAGACTTTCTCCAGGGCCCTCTGTCTAAGGGCAAGACTGTTCCCATCCCTGGTTCATAGTCAAAAGAACTTTAATGGAGACTTAATCCATAAGGGGATTCTGCACATGGACTTGGGTTTTTCACTGCTGATCTTAGCCTTCTGCAAATATTGTGCTCAGAATTTAAGCTCTAATACAATCCTTCCTCTGTTCAAGGGTTTTCTTATAAATACTTCTTTGATCACAGGGGCTAGTGTGCTGTAATCCCAACACTGTTGACTCTGTAATAGAAGGCACAAAGGAGAGAGTGCTTTCTGTCAAGTGGTTTATTGAGGTGATTCCATCAAGGAACTGTTCGAGGAAGCTGAATCCTGAGGCAGCAGACAGAAAGACTGAGGGGGGAAGTGAAAAGGAAGGACGGGGGTGCAGGGGCATGTCCTCACTTTTGAAGGGTGTGTGAAACTACCTAGGTCTGCTCTGAACATGCGCAGAGGGACTGGCCGAAGGACCGAATGGTTGTGAGAACTGTTTGGGTGAAAAATTAGACTGGCCCAAGAAGCTTGATGGTGTCTGGAGGCCAGCAGAAGCTCCAGGTAGTGTTTGCAGATGAGCATGGGCTTAGGTGTTCCAGAGGACAATGACGGTGAGGATAGAGGAGACCAGGAAGAGCAGGTAGAGGCGGAAGAGCAGGGTGTCCATCATGTGGCTGAACTGCACCCATCGATTGATCAGCTGCTGCTTCTGGGTCTCGGGGTTCTGTGGGGCCCTTGCTGACTCTGTTGGCTTGACCGGTCCAGGGCTGGGCATCTTCCTCACCAACTCCACTGGCTCCTTCAGGCCTGTGAAGAAGACAGAGAGAGCCTGACCCACGGCTGGGAAGGTCAGACTCAGAGGGGAAGGAGGCAGGAGCACAGGAGGGAAGGCATTGGAAGGGGGGGGGGCAGTGCTGGCTTCCACCTCCTTACCAGGCAGGTGGGTGGGGGTGAGGCCCAGGCCCTGCTGTTCTTTGTGG
>PVJH01033828.1:0-21160 GCA_004026705.1 Nesogale talazaci | reverse complement strand
ATTAACTGTGCGTTCAAACTCTTCTCTCACTCTTTCTCTCTCTCTCTTTCTCTCATATCTCTATATCATCGATATCTATATCATCTATATCTATGTATCTATCTATATGCTTGATCCAGTTTAGAGACATCATTATTATTTTTGAGGGGGCAGTCATTGTAAATCTTACCCTTGGGGCATATGGTGCTTTCTAGTAATAGTATTAATTTAGCCAGCAATAAAGAATTTCAGATACTGTTGAGAAAAGGAAAGTATACAATTTTAGGACAGTTTTAGGGGCTAAAATATATGAATTGTTGACTGGTATAGATTAAACATGTAAGTGATGGGAGGCTATCTCCACAAAAAATAAAGTTTGGAGATAGGGAGAAAACTTTCCATAATGCTCATTCACAGACAGAACTTTGCCTGAAGGACTAACATATATTCCCCCAAGGCAAAGAGAATATGAAAACAGACAATATAGTAGCTTTAAGTTGTCAGTTATAGGGAACCCTCAAAGTAAGAGATTGGAACCAAAGTGGAATGGCTTCCAAATCCATAACCTTGAATTGTAGTCATCTGATTCCTCTCACATTAAGGTCTTTGAATCCTAAATCCATGGGAATATTTCAAATCCTTTAATCTGCTACAAGTTTGTGCAAGGTGAAGCACAGGTCTTTTAATGATATTTCTAAATCTGATTCTTTTGCTTTGGTCTATAAAAGATATACAACTTTGAAGGCGAGGCTCAAAAGTCCTGATTGTCTATAGTCCTCAGCATGGGTCAATAAGGGTTGGATAGAAACTAGGTCAAAAATGACCAATCAGAAACTTAACAGGGTGCATATTCTCCCTGCATGGGTCTACATTTTAGGCATTTTCACCAATAGCATGTTGCCCCTTCTGGTATACCCACCACCAGAAAGTGAAATCACATTCTTTAAGACAGAGCTTTGGAAGTCCATCCTCACCCTCTGGACTTGAATTTGCATTAAGGTTTACTGAGCTCCCTTGTAGGCGTATCTGTTGATTTGGGGTGACCAAGGGTAAATGCTCTGTAACTGCAACTAATTGGTTTTCTGCCTCTCCTCACAAAATGAGAAACTGTTCCCAGCTGAGCTGAGGTTTTCCCTTTCAAAGTGATTTTTGAGGTGTATTGATAAAAGGGTTTTATAATGAGGAGCCTTCATAGCTTCCTAGTTACTCACTTGAGAGAATACAACCTTGAGGCACATATTTCTTAATGTTTTTTATTTTATTAAATCATAATTTTATTTATTTTCATTATTTTTAAATAACTTTATTATGGACTCATACAACTCTTATTACAATCCACATATAAGTTCATTGTATCAAGCACTTTTGTACGTTTGTTTCCCTCGTCATTCTCAAAACACTTGCTTTCCACTTGAACCCCTGGTATCCGCTCCTCATTTTTCTCCTCCCTCCATGCTTCTCCCTCCCCCATGAATCCTTGATAATTTATAAATTATTATTATTATTTTGTCATATCTTACACCATGTGATGTCTACCTTCACCCACTTCTCTCTTGTCCATCCCCCAGGGTGTAGGCCATATTTAGATCCTTATAATCATGTAATCAGTTCCCCCTTTCTACCCCACCTTCCCTCTAGCCTCTTATTATCGCCTCTCTCACCATCAGTCCTAAGAGGTTCTTCTGGTTTGGATTCCCTGTATTTCCAGCTCCTATCTGTACCAGTGTACATTCTCTGGTCCAGCTGAATTTGGAAGGTAGCACTGGGATCATGATTGTGTGTGTGTGTGTGTGTGTGTGTGTGTGTGTGTGTGTGTGTAAGCATTCAAGTATTAGAGCAACATTTCATCATTGCTATACTGGAGGGAACGACCAGTTGTCCACAGATGGACTTTGGACTTTGAGTACCTACTTTGCACTCCCTCTCATTCACAATGGTATGACTTTTTGTTCCTTGATGCCTGAATGCTGATTCCCTCAACACCTAGTGATCACCCAGGCAATAGTCCCTTGTTCTCTTCTCACAACTGCCTCTTGATACATATACAAGTTCTAGATAAACATAATGAAGCATTCTGGATGTATTCTTCTTATAGTTATTCATAGTTTGGATGAACCACAAAGTCAAATGCTTTGGCATAGTCAATAAAACACAACTAAACATTTTTCTGATATTCTCTGCCTTCAGTCAAGGTATATCTGACATTAACAATGATATTCCCTGTTCCACGTCTTCCGCTGAATCTGGTCTGAATTTCTGGCAGCTCCTTGTCAATCAATGCGCTGCTACAACTATTGTTGGATGATTTTAGTGAAATTTTAATTGTACATAATATCAATGGTATTGTTATAGAATTTGAGCATTTTTATGGGTCACCTTTCTTTGAAAAGGGTGCAAATAGTGATCTCTCTCTCTCTCTCTTTTTTTTTTTGTAGTTGAGACATTTTATTGGCCCCCCGCGGTGGGCTCTGGTAAACCATTCCCCCTATCTGGACGGGGCCTTCTGAGAGTTGCGTAGGCTGTATTAGGTCCTGGGCCTTCTTGGAAAAATGGCAGAACACCTGGCCATTTTAGTCCATGATAACCAATAAAATAATTATTAAAAAGTTCTGCTCTGATCATTCTTCAGTTCTTCCTGCTGGGGCTAAGAAATATGCGAAACTGTTGAAGAGCACAGACTGACTTGGTTCCCATCAGGCCCTCGTTTCAGCAGATGCAGAGGGTCTGGCTTGTTCACTTTTTGATTTCTTCTGCAAGGTCTTCTCTTCTGATGTCCACCTCTTCCCTGCTGGCCACTGAGCGGAGCGTGATGTCCCCATCCTTGAGTTCCTGCTCTCCGATGATGGCCACCAGGGTAATGCCTGCCTCCTCAAAGCACTGCAATTGATTCTGTAACTTTGGGTTCTTCATGTAGAGCAGCTCAGCCTTGATCCCAGCATCTCACAGCTCTGAGGCCAGCTTCAGCCTTTCCTCCAGCAGCTTCTTCTGTGCAGATGTTACAAGAACCTGTGTCTCTGTGGTTCGTACCTTCTTCTCCAAAGCCTCCAGCCTCTGCTCAATAATTGAGAAGATCTGCTCCACACCAATGCTGAGCCGCACACAGGGCACCTTGCGCCCTTTGGGGTCAAACATGCCAACCAGCCCATCGTAGCACCCACCAACAGCCACACTGCCCATGCCCTGGGGCTCCTCTCCTGCCTGGGCTGGGGCCTGCAGCAGCACTGCTTCATAGATCTCCCCTGTATAGTAGTCCAATCCTCTAGCAAGGCTCAGGTCAAAGGAGATCCTATTAGCAATGCCAAACAGGGTCACATACTCAAACAGCAGCTTCAGGTCTCCCAGGCCTTCCAAGGCCTGCTTGCTCTGGGACAGCTTAGGGTCCTGCAGCAGCTGTTCCACCAGGGATACCCCCCCATGCTGCTGCACGTAGTCTCCAATGCGGTCAGCCACCTCAGGCGCAAGACCTTTCTCTCCCACCATCTCATTCTTCACTTCCTCCCAGGTCACCTTGTTCAGCTTGTCCATCGAGAAGCAGATGGTACAGAACTTGCTATCAGGAACGCCACAGTTGGCAAACATCCCATCAAGGATGCGCCGGTCATTCACCTTGATCAGAGTCTCCCAGCTGAAATGAACTCAGGATCTCACACATAATTTTCAGGCATTCTGCATCAGGGATCATGGCGTCAAATTGGCCAGCAATGTCAAAATCACACTGGTAGAATTCCCGGTACCATTTGCGGGTCATGGCTGGGTTATCCCGTCGGTACACCTTCCCTATGTGGTAGCGCTTAATATTGGTCAGTTTATTCATTGCCAAGTATCGAGCAAAAGGAACAGTGAGGTCATAACGAAGGGACAACAGCTCTCCACCCTGGTCCTTCAGGTCATAGATAAGCTTAGAGTCTTCATCATACTTTCCAGTCAGTGTTTACTTTAGTTCAAATACAGGGGTATCAATTACTTCTGCACCATGGCGCTTAAAGGAGCTGATGATCACTTCAAAGACTTTCTCCCGAACTGCCATCTGCCTGGGACTGTAGTCTCTTGTGTACCTTGGGGGTCTTGAGCACGAACTTCTGTTTCCCTTCATCAGGGCCCAGCTGCGCCTTCAGTTTCAGCAGTTTTGCCACCTCCTCCTCCATCTGGTCGGTGCTGGCCTTCTGCTGCTTGAGGGTTCGCACGCGCTCTCCCTGCAGTCGCGCCAGCTCCCCCAGGGCGGCCCGCTCAGCCATGCTGGCTGCCGATCCAGGCCGCCGCTCTCGAGCCAGGGATCTCTTATAGTTGCTTGGTCAATAACTGTCTTCCAAATTTTCTGGCATTCACAATGGAGTCCTTCCAGTGCTTCATCAGCTTGCTGAATCATTGCACCTGGTATTCCATCCCTTTCTGGAGATTTGTTTTGGGGTAATGTCTTCAGTGCAGCTTGCGAATATCAACTGGTTCTTTTTGCTACAGTGACTCTGTATTCTTTCCATCCTCTTTTGATGCTTTCTGCATTATTCAATATTTTGCCCATAGAGTTCTTCAATATTGAAAATCAAGACTTAATTTTTTCTTCAGTTCTTTCACTTTTAGATACCCCGATCCTTTTCTTCCCTTTAGGTTTTCTCATTTCAGGTCCTTGCACATTTTCATTACAATGTTTGCCTTTGTCTTCTCTTCTCAAGCTGCCACCTAAAAACTTCTATTTAGCAATTTGATTTCATCATTTCTTCAATTTGCTATAGCTAGTCTACAATTAAGAGCCATTTTCAGAGTACCTTTGATGTCCACTTTGATCTTTGCTTTTTCCCCTATTTTTTCTTTCTTTAAAAATTCCTCCCCCCCCATTTTTTAACAGTGTTATACTTTTTTCATGAATGATGGTCTTGATGTCTTCCCACAGTTCACCAGGCCTTCAGTCATTCGTGTTCAATGTGTCAAATCTTTTCGTGAGACATTCTCACAATTCAGGTGGTATAGACTCAGTTTGTATTTTCCTCTTGTGGTATTGTTTTAACTTTCTTAAGCTTTGTAAGAAAAATTGATGATCTTTTCCACAGTCAGCCCCTGGATTGACTTTAGCTGCTGACACTGTCTCTGTATTTTCTTCCCACAGATGTAGTCAATTTGATTACTGCGTGTCCCATCTGGAGCAGTCCCAGCATATAGTCACCTTTTGTGTTGCTGAAAAAGGATATTTACTATGAATAATTCATTAGTTTGCAAAATTCTCTCATGTCATTTCAAGTATTATTTCCTTCACCAAGTCCATGTTTTCCAACTACTCTTCATTTTTATTTCCAACTTTTTATTCCAATTGCCAGTAAGTAAGTAGCATTGCATCCTGAATGCACATTTGACCAACTTCTGACATGTCTTTAGTAGATTTCTTCAGTTACTTCATCATTAGTGTTTGAAGTTGGTGTATACATTTGAATCATAGTTATATTGATTTTCTTTCCTTGAAGGTGGATGGATGTCATCCTATCACAGGCAGCATTGTACTTCAAGGTTGATTTTGCAATATTTTTTTTGACAATGAATAGTCTGTAGTTCATCTTGATTGTGTTATTCCTGGTATAGTAAATAATACAATTTGCTATGCCAAAATGGACAAATAACAGCCCATTTCAGCTCACGAATGCCTCGTACATTGATCTTTTTGTTTTCATTTTATTTTTATGACTTCCGAGTTTTCTAGATTCAGACTTTGCCCCTTGCAAATTTTTATCATTAGCAGAAGTGTAGCTCCTTATCTTGAGTTGTTCCCCACCATCAAATGAAGATCCCAGACTCCACTCCCACAGGCTTTACCCAGCTCACATCACCCTGGTCAACTCTATTCTGAGAATGTAGTTCCTTCTCAGTCAAATTTTGAGTGCTCTCTGACCCAAAAGACCCATCTTCCAGTAAATCTCCTACAATGTTCAGTCCCTATTCATTAAGCCTTCAGTATCTGGCAATGTTTCAAAGCTATGCATAAAGGTTTCAGTGACTCCTTCCTCTCAAGTGTGAAGCTAAGACCATTTTCATCATCTGTTCTTAGTCTGGAAGTTCTGTTGAAATGCTTTCATATTGGTGGACTCTGGTGGCACTTGACACAGCTTCCAGTATCATAGAAGCATGCAAGTTACCTCAGTACCACAAACTGACAGACAGGGTGGTAAAATGTAGGGTCAGTGAAAAAGAAGACTCTCAAAAAGTGGGACAGTGACTCCACTAACTGGCCTAGTGAAATGATTGTGAGGGTGGCATGGGAGCAAGGAATATTTCCTCCTGAACTTGGGACCACAATGTGTTGGAACCAACTCAATGGCATAGAATAACCAGCAATTGTCAAGAAGTGGAGATACTGGAACTTTCTTGGCATACTACAGAAAAAGGAGTTAAAAGTATTTGAAAGATGGTAACGTTGAATTCACATAGTAGCAATAATTGATACTTCTCTGACAATATTCCTCAGGAAAGCTAAGGACACTTGCTCATCAAAGAATGAGAAAAAATACCTTGGTGAGATACACTGATGTATTTGAAAAACTCAGTGGTGGCTTTATAATTAGGCTGGAAATCAAGTGGTGGTGCTTCTTGTTAACTCACTATATTTAGTTAGATAGATTCCAATTTTGTGCTTTATGGATCTCAGTATGCTCACAAATAGTCATACTCAAAATGAGATATTTAAAAGAATATAGAAAACCCCACTTGCAATATCCTCATAGCATTTACATTCATCTGCATTGCCAATCAAAAATATTAAGACTTTTTATTCTTTGTTGAATTTAAATAATTTTGAATTTTCTAGTGCTTTTAAAATCATAATTATTCAATGTTTTCTTGTTTTTTTGCTTTTAAATTCTTTTTAAAAAACAAAGTCACATTAGTAAAGTAGTAGATAGCTAGGGCTTATATAAATATATATCAAAAAAGATTAAATATGATTGTTATATCAGAGTGGGAGAATTAGTTTTTGATAGAGTCTGAAGAACTTGGGTTGAAATTTACTGGCTAAGATGATTTTTTTTTTTACTTTTAGAATTATCTGATTCTTTTTCTATAAGAAAGGCAATGATTTATTACTATTAGAGGCACTATGTTCAACTAACACTCATAAATAATATTCAGTGGCTCATTTATTGCTTGAGTTTGAGTCAATTCAAGTACTTTGGGATGCTTTTTATCAGGCCTGATACTACATGGAATCTGGTTCTTTAATAGAAACATAATCATTGATTTGAAACAGTCCTGCTACTATAAACCCTATGTCATTTCTAGTTCTCATCTGGTGCTGGGAATTACGGTAACAGAGAGACACTTATTCAGTATCATTACTGGGTGTTTTCTTTTTCTTCTGCAGTCCCACTAAAAATGAACTTTACATTTTCTTTTAGGATTTCCAGGGATAGTAAGCATGTGCATTAAGAAATGCTTTGCAATATGTTATTATGGAGAAGGATTGATAGAATTGATGAAAAATGCCAACATTAGGTTTTCCATGCTTGGTAAAGTAGAAGCTCAGAGAAAAGTAGAAATACTGTAAACAAAATGATTTGACCAGGGGCTGCCACAATGGCCTCGCATAGAACAAGTGTGAGGATGAGGCAGGGCAAGTCACTGTCTCATTGTGTTATTGATACATAGTTCACTATGCGTCACAATAAACTTGAAAGCATGTAACAACTACAGCGACTTTCTCCACATGTCAGATGTCAGTTCACAGGAAAATACTCTCCAGCTTGCTTTGAGCTAAATTTCACAGGGGAAAATAACAAGAATAACAAAAGTGATGACTAGCATTTGTTAAAAATTATTGATCAGACCCTGTGTGTTTAGCTCATTCCCTAGATCACGCATCAAATCCTGAAGTCAAATGACAGTCTGTGTGGTATCCACACACAGTTTTACAAATGAAAAAGTTCGGCTTAGCATAGTTAAATAATTTTTTCCTTGGCCATAAGGGTAGTAATAGTGCCTCGGACAGGATCCAAACTCAACAAATGGTCTCAAAATCAACGGTCTATTTTAAACAGACTTTCTTTTTTTATTGCACCTCTTTCTAATTTTGGAACTTGGAAGGTCCAGGAGAACTTGGTAGGATTGATATCTCAAAGGTGTACAAAATTCAAAGTGAAAGGAAAGTTAGAATGAACGAGTCAAATGATTGCAGCTTATTGTTAAAAGGCATGAAGAAAAGGGGTATCCTGCCAAAACTTCATCGTGTGAGTTTATCCTTAGCAAGGCAAGGGAATTTGGTTTTCAAATCTCCTCAAGAGTTCCAGTCTTGGAGAGCCCAAGTTCTACCGTATGCGATAAGTTCACTGTGAGGTAGGACTTGCTCAATGGCAGGGGGTTTTGTTTCCAGTTATTCCTTAATTTCACCTGTGACACAGGGATGATAATTAAATTCAATGCCAACCATTTTATAATTGTTTAACTTTCTCTTTTTTCTAAAGTTTCTGTTTAAGAACAAGAGAGTTTGCATGACGTAATATCACAGTAAATGCCAGTATAAATCAATTATAATTTCAAATATATATAATTTTTGACTGATTTATAGGCAGAAAGCATAGTAACTTTATCAAGATGCACCTCTTTAAAATTGACCGAAAACTGAACCAATATTTATTTTATTAAAATAAACATTCCCTAATTTCTTATCTTGCTTAACAATACATGCTAATAAATAGCTGGTGACATTGGTATCTGTTTATCATGTCAGGGGTGTAGTGTCTGAAATTTTATCTGTTATTGTATATGATCTTAATCAAGACAGGAAAAAGGAGAGAGGGGATGGTTCCAACTGCCTGTGACACTTTATTAGGTAAATCAAAAGCCTTCCAAGGAAATGCTAGCATGCTGCTAATGTTTCATTTATCAGAATCATGGCTGGCATGCAGTCCAACTGCCTTTCTAGGGTATTAGAGATGATAGCAGAGTTTGACTAGTAAACAACATTAGTTAGTGTGCAAGAGAATTTAAAAGTGATGTCCTTAGTAAAATCTGAAATGGCTGATTTCAAATTGGCATATGAATCTCTTCTCTTTATGCTTTCACAGCAGCAACAGTCATTTTTCATACACACCGAATGACAGAACTAAGGAAATAGTCTCTCACTGTAATTAAACTAAGGGTGCAGACACAAAGTCTAACCAGCTCTTTAGAAGCGCCATTAGTGGACAGGCTTTTTGGAGATTGTGAATCATAAACTTTCTCCCAGGTGGGAGCATCATACATACTCTTTTTTTGATCTTGCTACATCATGGCTTACAAACTTTAGCAGTGATGTATGCTCCCTCACGTGGGAGCACTGCTTTGATTTATGACTTACCTTTTAGTACTTATTTACTAAGCCCCTTTAGACCTGAATGAAGAATCTTAAACAATACATCTAATTATCAATAATCAGCCCCAATGGATGGGGAAAGAATTGTTCCCTATGTTCCACTTTTGGGATATGAAAGTGACCCAATAAGTACGTATAAACTCTAAATTCAGAGCCATCCAGCCTAGTCTGACTCCTCAAGATGCTATACGAGAGAGTACAACAGTCCCTGTGGGTTATTGAGGTAGTACATCTTTAAGAAAACAGAAAAAACATATATATATATTTTTTCTCATAGAATGGCTGGTGATTTTGAACTACTGACCTCATGGTTAGAAGAACACCAGGCATTCTACTAATTTACCAGGACTCCTTTGAAATAAACCCAAACTGCCATCAAGTTGATTTGGATTCCTAAGAGACCTGAACATCAGTAGTTCCAACTTCTCCCAGGGTCTCTATGCCCATAAAGACCTATCGTTTCAGAGACCTACAGCGTTGGTTCTACCCTGTTTTGTAGGGCCACAATGAGTATTCCTTTAGTTCTTCAGAATCTCAGAGAGCTACTGTGTTAGAAGCTTTGCATTGAATACCCATTTAAGAAGAGATAAATAGGTAGAAATAATAATATTCTAAATATTAGTGATAGCACTTTTATTAAGTGGCTGAATATGTGGCTTCCCAGTTATTCAATTTCATTCTGGTTAGATTTAAACAGACCATTTGTCTCTCAGTTTGTCATACAGTGGTGACTTCTGTATTGCTCCGTTCCTAGAAGTTATGGCACCAGTATTTCAAACACCAGCGGGATCATGCGTGGTACAGTGGACATGTTAAAGTGGAGTTTTCAGACTAAGAACGAAGAAGGTAGAGGATGTCTATTTTTAAGGTATTGTCTACTGAAATGTTTATGAATAGTAGCAGATCATTGCCAGTTATAGTTCTGGGTTATGAGCATTTTAGGTTGGAAGGGATTCAGATGATGACTGAGAAAGCACTCCCTCTTTAAAGTGAAGTTACCACAATGACTTGGCTGTCCTAAAGCTTTTGGAACCTCCATTACTGATGAAGTCTGACGCAAAATGAAAAGAAAAAACTGAAAAAAACTAAAAACACAAAAAAGAAAAGAAAAATGGAAAATATCTATTAATAATCAGAAAATTAAAAGTACAAACTATGAACCCAAAAAATTGGAAGTTGAAAAAAATGAATTTGAATATGTTAGATCAATATACTAGACATTAGTAAGATGAAACAAACTGGTAAATCATGTAATTTGCCACATATTCAATCAAGATGCAATAATAATTATTGGCAATTGAAATGCAAAAGTTGGAAATAAAGAAGGACTGTACCTGAAAAATATGTTGTTGGCAAGAGATCATGAGAGATTTTTGCAAGAACGATGGTGCCTTCATTGTAATATTTTTTTTCAATGGCATTAATAGTGGCTGTACAAAGGGACCAAACTAGATGAAATTATTCAGGATCAAATTGACTACATCTGTGAGAATAAATGATAGAGAAGCTCAATATCAGCAGCTAAAATGAGACCAGGTGTTGACTGGGGAACACACTATGAATGACTCACATATTCAGCTTGTAATTGAAATTCAGCTTGTAATTGAAGCTAAAATATGTCCTTTAGTATAGCCTACCTGAATTTCAAGAATGTATGTGATACCTGGAACATGAATGGCAGAGGCGCTGACAAGCTATGGGCTGAAGTGAATAACATCACGCATGAAGAGAGTAGAACATTGCTAAAAAGACAAAAGGAAACAAAACATTAAAATAAATGTCAGAAGAGAATCTAAAACTTGCTCTTGAATGTAGAGTAGCTAAAACAAAGAGAATGAATATTAAGGTAGATGCATGAACCAAAAGGGGGAGCTATAGAAGGCAGAGTATTAATAATGAAATATGTAAATACATGAAGTTGGAAAGTTAAAAGGAAGAGCATACTCAGCTTACTTCAAGCTGAAAGAACTCAACTAAATAAATTCTAGTCTCTGGATGTGTTAAAAGACAATAGAAAGACTATACCAAGGCAGTGCAGCATATGATCAAGAACCTATGGCATTGAAAGAAAATACCAAAGCAGTGTTGAAAGCATTAACGAAAAACAAATCTCCAGGAATTGACAAAATACTAATTGGAATATTTCAACTAGTTAATGAAGTAATGCATGCATTCCTTTGTCTTTGTCAAGATATAGTCATGACAGCTCTGTGGCCAATCAATTAGAAGAGATCCATATTTTTGCTCACTCCAAAGAAAGGTGGCCCATCAGAGTGTAGAAATTATGAAATAATATTGATAATATCACATGCAAGTAAAATTATGCTGATTATAATTTTTAATTGATTGTCCTACTACTTTGGCAGGGAGATGCCAGAAATTCAAGCTGAATTCAGAATCCTTAATTATATTCATGCGGAGCCTATATGTTCATTAAGGATCAGTGATTTTAACAGAACAGGAGAAACTGTGTGGTTTACAATCAGGAAAGGTGTGCGACAGGTTTGTATCTTCTCCCCAGACTCACTCAACCTGTATGTTAAGCAAATGACTGAAGAAGGTGGGCTATATGAAGTAGAATGAGGCACTGGGATTGGAGGAACTCTTATTAGACTTGTGCTACGCAGGTGACACAATCTCCCTTGCAAAAAGTGAAAGGAACTTGAAGCACTTACTGGGGAAGATCAATACTGCAGCATTCTATGTGCATTGCAACTCAATGTAAAGAAATCCAAATTCCTGATAGCTAGCCTAGTAGAACACAGCATGATAAACAGAGAAAAGACTTGTATTGCCAAGGATTTCATTTTGCTTGGATCCTCAATCAATGCTCATGGAAACATTCATCAAGAAATCAAAAGATATATAGCATTGAAAAAATTTGCCACCCAAGACTTTTTAAAAGTGTTGCAGAGCAAGGATATCACTTTGAGAACTAAGATGTGCCTTGCTCAAGCCATAGAATTTTCAATTGCCTCACATGCATGTGAAAATTGGACAAAGGAAGAAGTTCTCACTGCATTGAAGTACTGGAGTTGATTGAATGCCACTTAAAATGTTTCAACAAGCTGATGAAGCACTAAAAGCACTCAATTGTTTCCGCCATCAAATTTGAAAGACAGCAACTTGGGCAACTGACTGGAAGAGATTCATATTAGTACCCATTTCAAAGAAAAGTGACCCAACAGCATACTCAAATAATAGAACAATATCATTTATATAGCATGTAAATCAATTTTTGCTTAAGTTCATGCAACACCTGCAGCAGGCTGGGTTCAGAACAGGATGTGAAATAATGATGTCATTGCTGACAACAGATGAATGTTGGCTGAAAGCAGAGAATACCAGAAAGCTGTTGGTTTGTGGTTTATTGATCATGCCATGGCATTTGACTGTGTGATTCATAACAAAGTATGGATACCCTTGAGAAGAAAGCAAATTTCAGAACATTACATTGTACTCATGTAGATCAAGAGGCAATTATGAAACAGGACAAAGGTGTATTGTTTTTGTTTGATGCTATTGATTTGGTTCCAATACATAGTGACCCTTTGCACAAAAGGAGCAAACAAGGCCTGGTTTTGCATCCCAACAATTGTTTCTATGCATGAGCCTATTTTTGCAGTCACAGTGTCAATCTCTCTAGTCACGGACCTCTCTATCCCTGTCCCTCCACATTACAAAACATGACGTCCTCCAGGAACAGGTCTCTCCTGTTAATATGTCAAAGCATGTAAGATGAAGTCTTTCTATCCTTGCCTCTAAGGAGCACTCTGGCCACATTTCCAAGATTGGTTTGTTCTTTTAGCAGTCCATGGTCTTTTCAGAATTCTCCAATACCACATTTCAAATCAATCCTTTCTTCTTTGGTCTTCCTTATTCAATGCTATCTACAGGTCAAGTTGAGGATCTTGGTCTCCTTTCCTTTGAGTTTTAATCTACCCTGGTGACTGGAATGCTTGAGCTTCATCACCAAGTGCTTGAAGTTCTCATCACTGTAATCAAGCAAAGTTGTGTCATCTGCATATCACAGAGAGTTAATAAGCCTTTCTTCAATTCTGATACTATACTTTTCTTTGACTTTTCTCAGCTTGTGGATTGAATGTGTGTGGTGAGAGGATACAGCGTTGATGCACAACTTTCCTGATTTTGAATCATGCAGTATTTCCTTGTTCTGCTCACACAACTGTCTCATAATCCATGTACATGTTTTGCATGAACACAGTGAAGTGTTCTGAAATTCCCACTCTTTTCAAGGTTACCCATAGTTTGGTACAACCCAAATGATCAAATGCCTTGACACAGTCAATAAAACACAAGTCAGCATCTTTCTGGTATTCTCTGCTTTCAGCCACTTTTCATCTGATATCAACAATGATAACCCCTTTTCCATGTTTTCTTCTGAATCTGCACTGAACCATTGGCAGGTCCCTGTTAACTGTTGTTGCAACTGCTGTTGGATGATCTTCAGCAAAATGAGGACACACTATATGGTTTAAAATTAGGAAAGGTAGGCTTCAGGGTTGCATCCTCTCACCATACTTGTTAGGTCTGTACACTTAACAAATAACCAGGGAAGCGGGGTAACATGAAAAGGGATGCATCAGGATTTAAGGAGTTTATTATAACTTTCCATATGCAAATCGGTGAGGAGGACTTGATGAAGAATTGTAGTCCTTCAATATGGATTACAACTCACTATAAAGAAAATTAAAATTTGTCCTCCCAACTGGATCAATAGATGACATTGTGATAAATGGAGAAAAGTTTAAAATGTCAAGGATTTCATCTTCCTTGGATCCATAATCAATGTTCATGGAAGTGACAGTCAAGGGACCAAATGAAGCACACTGCATGAGGCAAATATGATGCATGAGACATCTGTAAGTGTTGAAAAGCAAGGATGCTACTTTGAGGAATAAGATGTGCCTGGCACAAACCATTTTTCAACTGTCTCATCTGCATATGTAAGTTGGACCTTGAATAAGGAAGATTGAAGAAGAATTGATATATTTGAATTAGGTTGCTGCAGAAGAATATTGAAAACACCATCACCTTCCAAAAGTATAAAATGATTTGTATGCTCCTTAGAAACATGGATCATGTCACATACTTTGGACACATCACAAGAAAAACAAAATCCCTGGAAAAGGGCATCATGTTTGTGAAATCAGAAGGGCAGAAAAATTAGGAAGACCTTCAAGAAGAAGTATCAGACTAGTGGTTTCAACAGTGGGCTCAAACACAAGAGCAATTGTGAGGATGTTGCAGAGTCAGGTGGTGTTATGATCCGTAATACATAGGGTCACTATGAATTGTTGGCACCCAACAACACAGCAACAGGAATGATTTTATTGACAAATATTTCTCTTTAAATAATCTACTCAGTGCCTATGAAATGAATGTTTTGTGGTTCTGGCAGTGATGCTCATGATTTTTTCCAGGTCCTTTCCTGCTCTCTGTTCTAGATGTTCTGACCATGGGGTGGCGTATAGGCACCATGAATTGACAAGTTGACTTGGCCACTGCTCTTGTTCTTTCTATTCCCCTACCCTGTTAACTGGCCATATCTGTGCCCTCCGTGGAACTGGCACCTGAGCTCTCCGGCTTTACATTTTTGATGCCATCAGTATCTGTTGGAAATGTTCGTCAGCTGTCAATAGACCTGATTATCTTCATACAGATGTCTTCAAAGTTGGTTACTTCTGTTGGTCTTGTGCCATTGACTGGAAACAATCCATATGCAACCACAGAAGAAAGCTCAACTGAAATTAGTATAAATGCTGATTTGTATTTATTACATTCAAGGATGCAACTCTTCAGTTAAGATCCATTTTTATCAAGTATAAATCCAAGCCATTCTGTAAAAAATTGCTTTCCTGGATACAAAGTAGTAACTGTGCCAGAGCTGTTCTTTCAAGCAGTCATTCATATCACTGTAATGATTTACAGCTTCTCAGTAATTCTTTTTACTGCCTACTTACACTCACAATGTAAAAAATGTGTTCAGTATAAAATAAAGAACTCTAACAGAGAAGATATGGAAAAAAGCCAGTACATTCCTAGAATTTGAGATTCTGACTTTTGTGTTTGAATCCCGAAGGAGGCATCACAAAAACACTGTATAAGAAAAGATAGGAGGAAGTAGTGAATGAACAAATACAAACACACAATGGAACACTATTCATTGCTAAAAAGCAATAATGAAACCAAGAAGTACTTAATCGTTTGGATGGACCTAGAGAATATTGTGCAGAGTAAAATTAGCTAATCCCAAAAGGGACAAATATTATGTGAGACCACTCTTATAAGGGGAGAAATAAAATAAAAAATAAATGCTATGACACCAATGGGAATAGACTTTGGAATTTGCCAAATGGGGACAACAAGGGAGGGAAGATAAAGCAATAAACAAGACAGCTGACAGGACTCCTGTGCACTGGACTTCAATCTGCAAGATCAGCAATTCAAAACCACTAGTCATACTATAAACAATCTAAGAAAGATACATATCCATATCTCCTCTTAAAATATTAAGTATGGATATCTGATCCCAACACAAGAAGGTTCAATTTGAGAGTTCTTGACACAGGAAGTACTCCTTTAAGAGCACCTAATTTTGTAACTACTGGCCATCCTGTGATGATCTAAGTAGTATACTTTCATACTCAAGCAGTATACTTCTAGTTATTTGTTATTTGTTGAGAATTGCTGGATTTCACCATGTAGAATCCCACATCCTCCTGGTCTGAGTTGTCTCTTTATTTTCAATAAATCTGTAGATTTTATTTTAATCAGAGTATGAGTTATTATACTATAACATTATATTTATGATTATTACTGTATATGTTGCCCACATATTAGCCTTACCTGGGGTACATATTAGTAATGGAAACAGGGAAGGAATAGTCACTTACAGAGTAAGTATTACATTTAAGGGTTTTAAAAGACACGGCAATTAGTTCATTTATTTCTAATAACATTCTTTGAACAGAGGCCTGATGACTTGAGTGCTTTTATTTACAATTGGAACATGGGAAAATGAGTAAAGTTGTAAGGTAATTGTTTGGAGCTATTCACTGGGTTCTGACTCCTAACGGCCCGATTGATGCACGACAGGATGAAACACTGCTTTGCCTGCACTGTCTTCATAGTTATTGCTACGCTTGAGTCTATTGTAACCAATGAGCCAAACCATTGTGTTGAGTGTCTTCCTCTTTTACACCATTTCTCTAATTTACCAAGCCTGATGTCTTTTTTTTCCAGGACTGATCTTACCTGATAACATTTCCAACTTACATGAGACAAGTCTCCACATCTTTGCTTCTGAAGCACGTTCTTGTACTTCTTCAAAGACTGGTTTGTTCTTTAGGAAGTTCATGGTATTTTTGAAATTCTTTGTGAGTGTGGCAGTCAAGTGCTTATGTTAATTTTATGATAGGAATGTAGGGGTGGAGTCTAGCCTGTTAGTCTGGAGATAGCCATTGAGCAACCAATGAGGCCTTTATGTAGGCATGGCTTTCTCCTGAAACTTCTGGGAAAGCTCGCAATATTTCCCTCATGAAGATGAGAAGCTATCTTCCCAAGTTGTTGGGAGTTAGTCTCAGAGATGATGAATCATGGACAAGACAAGATGGCAGCGTCCGAGAAGCTGGATGAGCCGGCAGAGAGACCACACGGCTTTGCCCTCATGGAGCCAGACCTCTGAAGCTGGGGTGGCTACATGGAGACCTCTGCCAGTGGTTAGTTGCTTCTGCTGTTGATGGACCCTGAGCCCTGGAAGCGAGGAGTCATGTGGAGACCCCTGCCAGCGCCGAGATTCTGCATCCACTGACCTGTGATTTCGTGAATCAGAAGGAGACTTTATAGACTTATTACAGGCATATGGGTTAACATCAGACTTATGACTTTGAACTGGACTGGGCTCAATGTCCTGTTCCTCTTGTATATAAACCTTTTCCTTATATCTATATGCGTGTCTATGAAATTTGTTCCTCTAGTCTACCCGGACTGACACAGTGAGCAACACCAGTCAAACATATTAGTTATTTTTCCATCTTCCATATTCAGGGAAAGGTAATAATAGCCATCACTAAATGTTTGCTTATGAAATTCCAGGTATTGTAAAAGCTAACACATTTAAAAATAAATGACCAAATTAGAAGTAAAGGAGCTATAAGATGGCACCCATGTGAACAGCCTATATGGGGAGCTTTGCAGTTAATAGTGAGTCTGGTGTCCAGGGATTCAAGTGAGAGGATTCTGGTGAGTGGAAAAAAGCCACACAAAGATCTGAAGGGTCCTCCTCACCAGGAGTCAACCCTTCTGCGAATCTGCTTTGTTCCAAAGCCTCAGAGATCTTTGTGCTTCTACATGGGGTTTCTTGCTAGTTGTACTGCAGAGCCCCAACCCCTGGCCTATTTGACACCCCAGTAACTGGATGGTTATTTTGTTGAGCTACTCAAAGCCATAGTTTGACCACCACATGGCAGTTGTCCACTCCAGGTGTCCTTTAGTGGAGGGGAGGGGGTCGCTTGCTTCTCCCATGGTCTCCCTCTCTCCACAAGGCAGCGATTCCACTAGCAAGCTTTGATCTCTCCCCAAAGCCACCCAGGACCAGAAGGCTAGATCTGTAGTAAGCATGATTACCTGTAACTGTAGGGGCTACATGCAACAGTACCCAGGATACCTCCCTCCCTGTGTGGTAGCATCAAACTTGTCAAGGGATATGGAGCCTGCCATTTCCATGGCGTCTTGACTAACAGATGCAGTCTATCCCAGTTCACACACAGTGGAGCCTCCCACTTCCCACCCTACCTATCCCTGGCATTGGGACTCTTAGTTCCATCCCACAAACTCCCAGCCCGCATGCTATTTCACAGTGCAAGCCACATCTCTGCCAGTGGGGATAATAGCTGCCTGAGCCCAATGTGGCTCACATGGTGTGTACAACTTCCTCCAGTGGTCCAGGTTGTCCTTGTGTTGCTCAGCAATGCAAGCCACTTCTCTGGCAGCAGGAGATAGTAGCTGCCTGGGCCCTTCCCAGACTGTGTGAGTGGAAAAGGGAAGAGTACAGCCCTGGTACAGAGGGCATCCTTCCCACAAATCTGGTTTAGCTCTAGAAACCAGAGCCTCAGTGATCTGTCTCTGGGGGCTCCCTGGCCCAAAATAACTACACCACCCTAGGCCCCAGTGAAGCCAACACTCACACATTGACCCTGTACAGCCTTAACACTGTATCTGCAAGAGCTTTACTGACTCACGATGACCAGAAGGCCAATATCAACCAAATACAAGCAGGAGAATCCTATAGAGCCCAACTCTAAACAGGAGCCAATGATAAAGTGACCATATTTTAAGTGGGACACCCTTGACTGGGGAGGGGAGGTTCTTGATAAAAAATTTGGCTTATATGGAGCAACAAAAATTTTCATAGAACACAAAAAAAGTATTTTAATGTATTCATTTTAATTTTAAAACTCTGTGGGACGTTGTTAAATTGTTAAAAAGTGGGACATCTGGTCACCTTATAAGCCAATAACAGTCACCAAGATAACATGACCTCAGAGGGGGCAATAAAGAAACCCTCGACAAAGACACAGCATAATGATATGAAGCAAGATAGGAAAACACCCAACACAAAAGGCATGTGATGACAGCAATGAATTAATTCACAGATTGTGATAAAAATGCTAAATATTAATGGTCTCAATTCCTACAGTAAAAGAAAAAAGATTTGCAGACTGCCTTGAAAAACATAGCCTGTCAATCTGTTGCCTGCAAGAGACATCTTAAGCTCACAGACAAAAATAAAACAGGAATAAAAGGCTGGGAGAAAATATACCAGACAATGGCAACTTATAAAATGTAGGAGTCGCAATCCTAAATCTCAGAAATAATTGACCTCAATGTTCAGCCCATAAAAAGAGATAAAGAGGGACAGTATATAATTCTCAAAGATTAGTTAATCAGGATATAGTAAACATAATAAGTACGTATATAAGCCTAATGAAAGACCCATGGAATTTGTCAAACTATGAAAAAAGATATCGCAGATTCAACAGTTATAGTAGGTGACTTTAATACACCGCTTTCAGAGAAAGAAGGTTCATTGGGATGGAAGCTCAGCAAAGAGGCTATAGAGCCAAGTACCACAATTAGGCAACTGGATCTGATATACATATATAGAAATTTATATTCAAGTGTAAACACAGAAAATCATATTCTCCTCAAGTACACATGCTGCATTCTTAAAAATAGTCCATCTGCTGGGACATAAGTCAAGCCTGAGTAAATTCAAACAGAGCTTACTCAGATATTCTTCTCAAATCACCATGTCATAAAACTGGAGATCAATAAAAAGATGTCCCCAAAAACAAGAGTAAACAATTGAAGGATAAATAATGAACTCCTGTAAAAAAAGGTGGTACTGGCCCAGATTAGAGAGGTGTTAAGGAAGTTTCTAGAAACTAATGAAAATACAATATACCCAAACTTAGAGGTTATGGTGAAAGCAGTTACCCGAGGTAGCTTGATAGCAATAAGTGCATATATGAAAAAGAGACATATGACTGAGGCATTCTCACAAAAACTCTAGTAGCGAGAGTAGAGAAAACCCCTCCACTAGCAAAATAAAAGAAACAATAAGAATGAAGGCAGAGTTGAAGCAGTTGGAAGACAAAAAAAATCATGCAAAATATTAATGCAGAAAAAAGCTGGTTCCTTAAAAAGATTAACAGAATCAACAGACCGCTGGCAAACCAAACCAAAGAAAAGAAAGAGTAAGTAGCAATAGCCAGAATGAGTGATGAAATGGGAAATCACAACAGACCTCAAGAAGATTAAAGTAATAATCCCAAAGATTTATGAAAGTCCA
The DNA here is from genome assembly GCA_004026705.1 of Nesogale talazaci. NCBI lineage: Eukaryota > Metazoa > Chordata > Mammalia > Afrosoricida > Tenrecidae > Nesogale > Nesogale talazaci. The sequence continues at coordinate 980 of PVJH01033828.1, read as the reverse complement.
TATTTTCTTTTTTTTTTTTTTTAGGCATCACTGCCCTCAGGTGGTGGGAGTAGGAGGCCCAGCCTTTGCTCCTGGGAGCTGGAATTGAACCTCCATCCCAGTGGGCCGCAGTCCCGCGCACAACCACTACGCCACCGGGGCTCAGCCGAAAGTCCATATTTTAATGAATTCAACAATGTGGAAGGTATGGACAAATAATTGGAAAAATAATCTCTCCCTAGACTGTTGCAGCTAGAGTTCAACAAACCCAAAAAACTAACAGGAAAAGAAGAAACAGATATCCAAGAAGCTACTAACAAAAAGGCCCTCAAACAAGATGGCTTCAAAAGAGAATTCTACCAAGTATTCAGGGATAAGCTGACCACAATCCTCCACAAAGTATTTCAGAGAATAGAACAGGATGGCAAGTTCCAAACACATTTTACGAAGCCAGTATAACTTTGATTTCCAAACATGGTAAGCATCCCATAGGAATAGAGAATGACAGGCTGATAGTTCTAATGAGCAAAGGTGCAAGAGTCTTTACCAGGTTATTGACAAATAGAATACAAACGTATATAAATCACATCATCCACCATGACCAGGTTTGCTTTATCCCAGGGATGGAACTGAAAATCCTTCAATATCATACACCACCTTGATAAGAAAAGTATAACAATCACATGATAATATCTAGAGATGCAGAAAAACATTTGACAAGATGTTTTTATTCCTCATTAAAATGCACAGGAAGTTAGGAACAGAGGGTAAATTCCTCAAATAGATACTTGCTATTTATAAAAAAAAACAGACAGTCATAGTCAATGGAAAAAAGAAGAAATTAATTCCACTGATAAAGGGGACCAGACAAGGATGTCCTTCTCCCCCATTTATATATAATATCATACTGGAGATCCTAGTTAACCATATCAGACAGCAAAAGGACATAAAGGTATACAACTAGAAAAGGGGTAGTTATACGAATAGGAGAGAGGGAGGTA
>PVJH01033827.1:0-21214 GCA_004026705.1 Nesogale talazaci | reverse complement strand
AGATGGCAGCCCAGTGCCCAACCCACAGGGCCGTGAGGGCTCCTTCCTCCCTCTCGATGAACCCGCGTCACTGCGTGCCTCACGTGCACTCCACAGGCTCTGGAGGGAAGGGGGAGCCATGATCTCCGTGGCCCCACAGCTCCCCCCCAGTGCCCAATGGCTGGCTGACCAGAGGCCCACGGGGATTCATGCAGCACAGCTCACAAGACCCCAGCCGTGCCCAACCGTGGTTATGGCCAGCCTTGTCCTCTGTCCCGATCTTACACCACGAGGAATAGGAGAGCCAAGTCAGAACAAAAGACGCTGTTGAAAATTAGAGCCAGAACCCCGCCTTCCCCACACCACTGCCGTGAAGCTCAGGTTCGAGTCTCTCAGGTGGATATGCAGTGGGCTTGGTTTCATACCAGCCTTCTGAAAACGGCTGCGAAGCAAATGAAGACTGCAAGCTGTCCCAGGAGAGCACTCGGGTGGGGTGTCAGTGAGGGACGAGTGCCAGGCCTCAGCTCCCCGCGTGGATCCCAGTGCAAGTGATGGAAATGGACACGTATCTGTTGCACATCAAGTGAAAACATTGCTCTGCTCAGTGCAAGCTGCTTGAGGATGAGGATGTGGAGTTGCCATTTTAAGAGGTCCCAATCTACATGTGCTAAGAATTGTAACCAGGCAGCTCTTGCACGTCTCCAGGGTTCCAGGTGGGCAGCGAGCTCTCAGGGGCTCCTAATCCTGGCCGGGAAGGAAGCAGGAGGCCTGGGGGCAACTGCTACCTGTTCAATGGGTGCAAAAGATAGAATCTTCTTCTGTCCCTGATCAAAAGTAATAGGAACTGGAACAGCAAACACTGGAAATACCAGACCAAGGGGCAGTATGAAGAGCAAATGAAGATATAACAGTTTCTTCTTTATTCATTGTTTTCCTTGTTCAGAATTGAAGCTCATGGAACACATTAGAGACTCAGACTTGCATCTTATGTGGTGTCTTCCTGGGCACGGCCTCGATTAATGTCCCTGTAAGGAGCACTCCTTGGCAGAGCCAGACAACAAACGCACTCGTTCCAGCGGGTGGTCCCTGCTTCCCCACTATGTGCCTGTTAACACCGTGGTTCCTTAAGCACCTGCAGCAGCTGCGTGCCCAGCCCCAACTTCAGCTCCAGAGAGAACAGGGCCTGCCTTCCCCAGCAAAGCCCAGGCACACCCAGGGACTTTGAGTTGCTCGCTGAATGAGTGGTCTTTATGGTCGACAGCCTGGGGCTGGCCTAACTTCAGATCCTACAGTCACAAAGGCCTATGTCTCTGCACGTCAAAAGAAAATAAATGCCTACTCCCACCACCTGAGGGCAGTTATGGCCAAAAAAACAAAACAAAACAAAAAAAAGTAAAGAAAGAAAATAAATGCCCTTTCTTGCTAGAGCACACACAAACACACCTCCTCCTTCGGCTTTCCTGACGATCTCAGGGCACCTTGTGCCTGGTGCAGCCAGTCCCTGCTCAGGCAAGGATACAGGCAGGCTGAGGGAGGCGGCAGTGCACAGGGGAGGGGCAGACACTTCTGAAGAGAAGCTGGGTAAGAGGGGACCACGAGTTGCCTCCAGGGGGCACGCAGAGCCACTCGGTTCTTATCCATCTACCTGACAAGCAGATGGTGACAGGCTGAAATCCTCCGTCTGCCCTTCTTACCTTTCACAAAGGGGGGGAGGGGGGGGCCACCTCTTACATATGTTCTTGAACAGGACTCCAAGCACCCTAACAGCTTTTCAAAGAAAGCTATGTATGTCCCTTCCCAAACCCGCTCTAGAACCCTGTCTGTCCACCCTGACTCATCAGCTTTCTAGATAACCATTTTTTAAGGAAGTGAGAGGAGGGCTGGAAGCAGCAGGCAACTCTGATTTTCCTACTTTTGTAGCATTGAAGTCCTTTTCATGATGGCGGGCTGATCACACAAGAACATCCCATGAACTTGTCCTGATTGGAACAGCGCTCAAGTCTACTACATAAAATATTGCACACCAGCAGGCAGTGCCACACACGTCTGTGAGAGAAGTCTCCTTGCCCCAGAGGGAACCCAGTGCTCAGGAAAGAGCCACCAAGATTGGGCTCAACACACTTGTCCAGCTTAACGCCCTCCTGACTTAGCACATACACTTACTTTTTAGGCGCCATACTTCATTATCATTGAACTGTCATGGATAGGAACACCTTCTAAAATCATGAATATGAAACCAGTAGGGAAAAAGAATGAAATGACATGTTTCCTGCAATGTCTTGAAGGCTAAAAAAAAAAAAAAAGGTTCTTTTCTTTTTCTCCTGACCAGGGGCCCGGTGGCAAAGTGGGTTCGATGTTGGGCAGCAAACTGCAAGGTTAGCAGTTCAAACCCCGCCCTGCTCTGAGAAAGATTTAACCTGGGAACCCCGAGGGGCACGTCCATTCAGTCTTCCCAGGTCACTGGATGGCAGGCTCAGAGACCAGGGCGTTTCCCTCCCCCTCCCCACTCAGCTGATTTTCTGCCTCCAACTTTGTGAGTGCCGCTCCAGGTCTGGGAGCAGTTTGTGGTCATCCCAGGGCACCGTTCACCGTGCGAAAGAAGGCGGTGCCGTCGCACTTAGTGCAGTGAAGTTTACCAAGACCAGAGTTCCCACCCCCAGCCCGCCCCTCCCCCTAGAAGCCATAGGGAAAGTGCTATCCAAGGTATTCTCCTGCCCAATTGTGACCATCTTTGGACACGCCAGCCCCAAGATGAGTCAGTGCCTCCTTTCGTTAACCTTACTGCAGTGTTTTGTGCCACTAGTTCTTTAGATTCAACACTCCTTTCTACAAGTCAGTCCATTCTGTGTCCATCTCAAAATGGACACACACAGCACAAGGGACCCTAGTTTCAGTCTATGTTAAAGTGGTTACAGGTAGCTTTCAACATGCATAAATCGGATGGCTGGTCTTCAAACTGGCCTCAAGTTTAAGGTCCCCTCTGCTGCCTGCGAGCAGCTCGCTGCCCCTCATACACTGAGTGGGCCCCTGTCCTCCTTGGCCCGCTTTCTCGGGCGATGGTTTACCTGTCCTAATTGCTTCCCTGGAACTCGGAAGTCAGCCAGGGTGTAGGCAACCTGCAGGTTGAGAGGGAAGCATGGCATCGTGCGTGGGTGCAGGACTTCAGCATGAAGGCAGGGCTGATGTACATTATAGTCTAAGGTCCTCCTGCCACTCCCTCACGTCCAGCTCAGCAGACTGACCATCTCTGTCCCACCGGCCTGGACCTGGGCCGAGTCCGGCCACCAGCAGGGTGCATGCTGCACAGGCTTTGCTCACCAGGAAGGCACAGATGGGGTGGTCCCTCCCTCGGGGGCAGCAGCTTGGATGGACAAATGTCATCTCCTAGGGAACTGGGGATGGCAGGAACTCTTAACCTGAGATGCTGCTTTAGCCTGCTCTGTTCATTGAGGGAGGATTCGCCTGCTGGGGCAAAAGGGAGCTAAGGGTCTCCCTAAGAGACTCGTCGTGCTTGGGAGGTTTTCTCAAGAGACTGATTTGGATTAACCTGGATACAGCGGCGGGCGAGGCGTTCACTAGGTACAGAGTTGGCTGCGCTTCTCAGACCTGATGAGCCTGGAGACATGGGCACAGGTTCCACAGCAATTCAACCATGTGTGTGTCCTGCTCCTCCTCTGAGCGCTGGCCAAAGGTCCACCACACAGCTCGTTAGGAGGCCCGCTCTCCCCTGCTCTGGCCCCTCTCCCGGTCTATCTAGCCTCACAGTACAGCATGCCCCTCGCAACAGAAAGCGCTAGCTGGCTCAATAGAATACGAGGCTTTATTTGCTGCCGCTCCTTAGGAGGCAGTAAGCGTTCCAATTCGACCAGTTACGGTAAAAAAGGACACAAGAGATTGCAAAGTATTTTCAGAAAATCCACAGCGTGGAGAAAGGATTGGAAGCTTCAACTCAAAACACACTGCAGAACCGATCTCCCAATCACCTGTCCCAATGTCCCACCTTGGTGAGCCCCGAGGCACGGGAAATCCAACCCCGTGAACAACAGGGGACGCCTCTTGACACCCTCCGAGGCCAGACCCGTGTAGTCTCTGCTACAGAAAGCCCCGGACAGCCGAGGTCGCCCTGCTTTCTGTCCACAGAACTTTCTGCTGGCCAGCTCCAGTCCGCAGGCTACCATTTGGAATGGATTGTGCTGTTTCTCTATCTTTGTACGAAGTCTCGGGCATTCTGTGTTTGAGAGTTATAGGTGGGACAGGGGCATCCTGTCCTCCACCAGCACAGCATCTGCCCCAAACTGGTCTGTGCACTGCTTCACGGTGGCCAGGACACTGAGCAGCCGCTGCTCCACCGCGTCCAGGTGCAGCTCGGAGAGCACGGGGGCGATGGGGTCGGGGGCCGTGGCCGATTTTAAGGCAGACTTCAGCACACCGTTCTTTAGGTAGTTCAGTCTGTTCCAGGTGGAGACGCGAATGCTGTAAGGCAAAGGGTGGGAGAGGTTACACAACGCCTCTCGCTGCCACAGGGGGATTGCTCGACAGACAGGAGTCAGGGAGGACCTGCAATGCGACCCTGGGGGAACGCATCTCTGGAGTAGCTCCCCAGCCCCAGTCACGTGACCCCAGCCCACTCTGCTCTTCTACACATACATTAAGTTGAGGATCCCCACAAAGATAACGTGTAGGGATGTTTTGAAATGTTCTTGGGGAATGGAATGAAAGATCCTGGGATTTGCCCACAAACTTTTGGAAGCTCTTGGTACGTTCCCTGCAGCCTCTGCAACAAGAACCACAAGAAGCAACGTGAAAGTCCAACCACCAGGAAATAGTTAATCTGGTTCAGCCAGTCAAGGGGATATGAAGCAGCCTTCAAAAGCATTTCTGAAAATTTGGTGTGATTAGAAAATGCTTGTAATACAATGGTGAGTGTTTTGAGAAAAGGGAGGGTCCCTAGTTTACCCTCAGTCAGTGTGTATATGCATATGTATTTGTACACACTCCCGAGTAGAATGAAGAACGGGAGCACGTTCACAGGCGTTACCCTTAGAAGCTAAGGGGCAATGTGATTTTCTTCTTTACGGACATGCCTCAAGCTCCAGATGAGCGCCATTCCGGATCATGTCTAATTAGTCGGTGAGCCACAACAGGTGGGCCTTCTAGTCGGAACTGAAGGGATTTCGTTGCTGTTTTTCCTGGGGCTTGGGAAGCTGCCTGTTGTGCTGGGTCAATGTGATCCAGGTGCTCATGGGAGGGCCAATCCACAGTTCCCGGACGGCAGTGTGTGTTTGCCAATGAGATGTTTGTCACCCAGAGCCGTACTGCAAGCTTCCAAGCGTTAAAATATTTCTAACTTTATATTATAAACAGACCAAATGTATTTTAAGAGCACGTATGTTTCTTAGTTATTTCACCAACTAGTGAGGATCTTTTGTTTATCCCACCAGAAAAGGTTCTCAGTTAAAATGATCGCCCCCTGTGGATGAATGGGGAGGACTAGGTATGCGGAAAAGGCCTCCTGTCCTGCAGCTATTTAAGGATTAGGTAAAACAGCAGACAAGGGCCTAATTACCTCAATCCATGGAATCTTGCTGCACCACAGTAAGAAGAGAACACAAATAATCCAATTAAAAGGAGCTGCCAGGGGCATGAGACGACAATTCACAAGGAACTACCAAGGCCAGGAGGAGAAAGAACTTCAGGTCACCAGCCATCTGCGATGATGGCGACCACCTCACACCCACAGTGAGAGCCCAGCTGAAAACCACACCGAGAGCCATAAATGCAGGGGGAGGTGTGGAAAGTCTGGGGCTCTGCTACACTGCTCGTGGCTCTGTACAGCCACAGGAAAAGGGGCTTGGTCCTAACTAGAACAACCAGACAGAAATACCACGAACGCCCTGCCACCGAGTCAGCGCTGAGTCCCACACCCTCAAGGGATAGGCACACCAGGCCCTGCGAGTGTGCAAGACAGTAACTATCTATGCAAGTAGGGAGTCCCATCGTGTCCCCTCAGGGAGTCGGGTGGTTTCAAACCGTGGACACTGAGGACTGCAGTGTAACTCGCAACCACTATGCCACCAGGCCTCCTTTGGAAATGCCACACAACTCAGCAAGTCTTCATGTGGGCGTACACCCTAGAGAAATCAAGACACAGGACATGACCAGATGTGTGCTCTCCCACAGTTCACACTAGCAAGAAGTTGGAAACAGCCCATAGATGCCCATCGGTAGAAGAATGGATAAATAGGTACATAAACAGTGGAATGCTATGAATCTCTAAAAAACTGTGATGAAACACAATGAACAGAAATAACATCCGGAGCTTTAATGCTTGTCTTCAAACAGCCATCAAAGTTAGCCGTCCGCTAAGTCTACATGGAAGAAGCACACCAGCCTGAGTGATTCAGGGATTGCAAATAATACAGTCCAAATTCAAAGGAGGGAATGCTATCAGAGCCTACATTGTGAACGCCCAGTTTGCACAGGTTATGGGTGACAGTGGAAGTCCAAGATCTGTTGGCAGGGTCCCCATGAGGAATGAGCCTCTGGTGAATTCTAACCACAGATCAGAGATCTCATTAGCCTTGTCATCAGACATAGAGTATTGTAAAGTGGGATTACGGCTGGTGTTAAAATGTTAAACTAGGTTAAAATGTAATACCTAAGCATTTAATCTCTATTTCAACCCATTTTAAATGTTTTTAATATAATATTTTCGGCTATTTTTTCCGTTTTCTTTTTTGATTGAGGTTTTCTTCTGTCGTGCCTACTCATTATTTGTTTCTTTTCTTTTCTGTGCGTGGGAAGTGTATCAGCTTCCCAAGTCTTGTAAGGTTTTGTGCACATGAAGTGTAGGATAGGGGGATCTAGAGAGATAGCACCAGATTAATAATCACCTGGGGCACAGCAAAGAAGTGTCCTGGTGGGTGGTGAGGATAAGCTGGGCTGTGACCACGTTGTACAGTGTCTGAAACCATCAGCTGCTCCAAGGGAGACAGGCGGGGCTTCTGCCTCCCATAACGAGCGACCATCTCAGACACTCCCGGGCCACCTCTACCCTGCCCCCACGGTTGCTGAGTCCGTATCCACTTGATGGCTTCCAGTGCGTTTTGTTTATGCGGGGCATGGCATGGGGCAGGGGGTAGTGGGAAATAAGGATTATAAAACAATGTTCTGAAAATGATGGTGGTGATGATTGCACAAATCTTAATGATGAAATTGTATGCTATGTAAAATAGATGTCAAAATTATTTTAAAATAATTTAAAATGTGGGAGAGAAGGGCTGAACCCCGGTGGCGTAGTGGTTGTGTGCGGGACTGCGGCCCACTGGGATGGAAGTTCAATTCTAGCAGTGGGGCTGGGCCTCCTACTCCCACCACCAGAGAGCAGTGATGACCCCCCCCCAAAAAAAAAAAGTGGGAGAGAGAGCTGAGCCCTGGTGGCATAGTGGTTGAGTGCAGGACCGTGGCCCACTGGCTTGCCGGTTTGAATCCAGCAGCAGCTCTCCAGGAGCAAGGCTGGGCCTCCCACTCCCACCAGAGGGCAGTGATGCCCTCCCCGCCAAAAAGTGGGAGAGAAATATCAATTAGAAATTCCTGGATAGCAGAGGAGGAAAATGTGGAAAAAACTTAGAAAATAACCAAAATGAATACCAGGCTTTCTGGTCTGCTAGAGACTGGTATAGCCTGTCAGACGATGGTCCTTAGCGTTTAGGCCTGCAAGTGAACTTTTTTTTTTTTTTTTGGTAAATTTTTTATTTATTTTATTTTGCATCACTGCCTTCTGGTGGTCGTGGGAGCTACCCAGTGCTGCTCCTAAGAGCCGCTGCTGGGTTTGAACTGCCAAGCCCGTGGGCCGCAGTCCCGCACTCAACCACTTTTACCACCGGGGCTCAGCCCTTTTGGTAAATCTTAAAAAAATTTTTTTTAAATAATTTTATTGGGGGCTCATATAGCTATTATAGTATTCAATATATAATCTGTACCAAGTACATTTGCACACATGCTGCCACATTCACTTCCAAATATTTTCTACTTGAGCCCTTGGTATAAGCTCCTCTTTCCCCTCCCCCGCCCCCTTTTTAATGAATCATTTTATTGGGGACTCACACACCTCCCCTCACGATCCACACATCCATCAACTGTATGCGGGCCACATTTGCACACTTGTTGCCCTCATCACTCTCAAAACGTCCTCCCTCCTCTTAGGCCCCCCGTTCCAGCTCCCCATATTTCCCTTCCCCACTCCCCCCCATGAACCTTTAATAATTTACACATTTCTATCCTGCAAGTGAACTTTCTTCAGTGTCTCAACCTTCAGCCTGACAACTGGCAGGTCTGTAAACTGAACAGCAACATACATACTTCTCAGACCACACGAGACCGAAAAGGACAGCATTTTCTGGGGAAAGCCCCCTGAAAAGGCAGGAAGAAGGAAGCAAGAAGGACAAATACAACATGGAGGATTTGGAGAGTGATCATACTTTACAGCAGGGGTTCTCAACCTCCCTAATGCCACACGTCAACCTTTCATGTAGCTCTTCATATGGCGGTGACCCCCAACCATAACATTTTGTTGCTACTTCATAACTGTAATTTTGCTGTTATGAATCATAATGTAAACATCTGCTATGCAAGATGTCTTTTCATTGTTACAAATTGAACACAATTAAAGCATAGTGATTAATCACAAAACCAATATGTAATTATATATTGTGAGACACTTATCTCTAATGACAAATAAAAGAAATTTTGTCTGTAAGCATGGTGCAGCATGGGTAACAGTCTTTAGGCTGGGTACTCGTATGTGGGCATATCTGCATGTGGCCAGGTGGGCTGGAGCCGGGCAGTGTCTGGGTTCCTAAGACCATCAGAAATGTGTGTTTTCTGATAGTTTTAGGCAACTCCTATGAAAGGGTTGTTTGACCCCCAAAGGGGTCTCTCCCCACAGGTTGAGAACCTCTGCTTTATAGGGGTTGTAAAATGTGTATGACTTGCTTTATGGGAAGTCAAATGGCTCTGTAACCTTCACCACAATAAAAAGCTAAATGTAAAATCTGTGCTTCAGGGAACAGCACAGACAAAACTTTGTGGTGTCCTGTCCTCGCCCACGATATCCATCACGTCCCACCTACAGTGTGCAGATCTGAGATACAAACGGTCTAAATTAAAAGTACCTTTTTTACAAGTATTAATTTTTAAAAGTCTGTGTTAGGAATCAAAACCAAAGCAATAAGTCAAGAAAATGACAGGCCTCTAAGGATCTGCCTCTCTGACCACTGTCTTGCGTGCGCTCTGGCCGTGTGTAGTCTGGCCTTGATGACTGCACAGGTGGCAGCTCCCACACATGCCTGCCACATATACCTACCCCTTCTTAATAACTGCGAAATTCCACGACCACATTTTTCACTCAAGCAAACCTTCCTTGTGTTCATCAACACTGAGAATCAATGAGATGCTGGTGGGAGTGTCAGTTGTTGCTGCCTGGTTGACCCCGACTCATGGAGCCCCAAGGTATCAGAACAGAACGACTCCGGGGGATTTGCCAATGTGGGCCATTATGGAAGCAGATGGCTAGGTCGGGAGTGACCTGCCAACCTTGTAGCTGACATTGTTTCGTCTCTGTGGGCCCCACCCCCTGCAGTCCTGTTTCATCAATCCTGCAATCCTGTTAGTGGCAGTTGGGCACCATCTAGTTCCTTTGGTCTCTGGGTTATGCAAGTTGTGTGATTTATATGGTCCTTAGTCCTTTAGACCAACTGCTTCAATGTGCCTTTGAATTGTTTTTTTCACTCTTCTTTGCCCTATAGAGCAATAATATACTTTTTTTTTTTTTTTTTGCATCACTGCCCTCAGGTAGTGGGAATAGGAGGCCCAGCCTTTGCTCCGTGGAGCTGGAATCGAACCTCTATCCCAGTGGGCCGCAGTCCCGCGCACAACCACTACGCCACCGGGGCTCAGCCAATAATATACTTTTGATGGCTGCTTGCAAGCTTTTCTTTTATACCCCAGTCACTACTTAACCACAGTAGGCTGAAGAACGCTGCCAGTCAAATCTGTGTCAATTGGCATGTCAGAGGCTATGTTTTCCATTCTACTTTTTTTTTAGCGACGGGTCTAAAAAATAAAAAAAAAGCTTGTAAGCAGCCATATAAAGTATATTGATTGGTCCCTCCCTCTCTGATCACAGATTTGACTAGATTTATTTTTCAGAGACAGAAAGGAAATTATTTTCTGACAGTTAAACCAATGTGGAGTATACATTATTGACTACACTGTCATGGTACTTCATGTAAGACTTGAAGTGGACGTGGGCTTTGAGTTACCTGTTCTCTACCTTTCCCTTGCCCCAGATCTCCCAGGCTCTGGTGTGGGAGAGTAGGACTAGCTCTGCACATGGCCCTGGACAATTCAAAGTCAAGAACCACTCAGTAGCTGAACCTGCAAAGGAAGGGAAGGCAGCACACATGTGTGGTGTGCGTAACTTACATGCAGCACTGATAGAGAGGGGCGAGAATGCTTCTCTCATCCAGTGAGGGGTTCCCAAAGCTGAAAAATAAATCAAAACTTAGTGAACTCCTGGAAGGGTCAGTTCCCGGCTTAGCATCACAGTCTATCAGAAACCCGAATGTGATCCCAGATCAATTCCTGCTCCGACAGCTCCAAGCACTTCAATTACACGGGGCATGCCCCATGAGACACAGGATCTCCAGAAGCCCCTTGGAAGCACCAAACAACAAATGCACCCGTTGACAAGGACTTTTCCTACCAAGATCTTGCAAAGCGCTGGCACCTAGCTATGGTAACACAGTGTGGCATCAACAGACTGGCAGGAGACCCCCGGCCAGACCCCAGACCTGACCGGTATCTAAGGACTGGGGCAGAAAGCAAGGCTATCCTGACCCCACCAATGAGCACATGGCCTTTACTCGTGCAAAGAAAATCTGCCTTGTGCCCCCACATTACCAGCCAGGGAGATTCTGACGCTGTGCACTAAGTACAAGGACCGGTTCAGAGCTGCGGTGGACATGCGCGATGAAGGAATTCAAACAAGGAGGGTTGAGCCTGGGAACACTGTCCACCTCCCATGCTGTCGGAGACCCTCGCCTCAGTAAGACCTGCAAAGAGCCAAGGAAGGACCAGCGCCGTGACTCCAGTGGGTATGTTTACAGTTCAAAGGCTGTGTCTTCTTAAATAACTCTCTCACGCATTAAGGAAAAGATTTTCCAGAACAGAGATTGCACTGGTGGACAGGGCAGACTGGCCTCTCACTGTAGCTGCCACTGTCTGCACAGGCACAAGAATAAGACATCTTGTTCTGGGCCCGCTTGTGGCATTGTTAGCAAAAAATGTCCCAGTGGTCTGTGCCGAGGAGCCAGGTCTCAGCTTAGCCCCTGCGTCAATGGTAACAGCAATGACCTGGCGCCTGCAGAGTCCTGGGCTCCGGGAGGTTATTTTCTGTAGCACACACTTATTTAGTCCAACTCAAAGTGGGAGAGAACCATCGAGAATGCAGACAGCAAACTAGAAATATGCTGCAAATAGCTCGATTCAGATCAGGACAGAAAAAGACTGCCCAACACATACAATAGAAAATGGAAAGGAGGGCTCGTGTTGCTGGAATCCAGATGGAGAAGTAAGCGCGAGAACCTTGCCCTGGCCCCTCGTGGAAGACTGCGGGGGAGCCTTCACGGTGGGTCCCATCGGTAGTGCTATCTTCCAAGCAGTCACAGGTTTTCAGAATCCTCCAGTGGGAGTCAAGGGAGTTTGACAGAGATTGAAACCAGGGCTCCACAGTTGGGAGGCAGCTTTGTAGTTTGGGGAGGTCTGTGACTGATGGCATGACTGATGGCAGTATGGTCCGAGGCAAAGAAGATCCCTGGAGCTCCAGTACAAGTGGTGCCTTAACAGAGCCACACTGGCGGCAAGAAATGGACCGGTGGCCATGGTTGGTCAGCTGCAACGGGTGGCATTCTCCTAGCTTTCACTGGAGGAGCTGGTACCCTGCTGACAAGATTGGCCTCTGCGCAGTTTCCCAAAGGTCCTCAGTGGCTGAAGATCCCTCCCAGTTGTCTTCAACCCAGTGACCATCCGCCCCTTTTGGCGACTGTCGGCAATACCAGTATGTACTGTGGCCTTCGGAGTGTTCATGAAGGACTGGGGAAGACAAAGTCACAGTCTGTCTTTAAAACAATGTTGGACCAACTATGGCCACAGAGACTCTGCGAAGAGCACCTTTTCCCCCTATGTAAAGGAATGCGGGGGGAAGTATTAAAGGATAAAAAACATTTATTTATTCATACTTGGATTGCATTTCTGATCAAAATAAATGCCTGGTAGCATAAATAGAAAAAGATCTAAGTGCTTAAAAGATGAAGGACCAAAGGACAGACACCAGTGAAAGGACAGACCACCGTTTCCTTGGGGACTTCTCTGCTTGGTTTTGCGTGTGCTGTTATTCAAACAATAAAAACTCCGGGAACTTGCAAAAAGAAAAAGAAAATGGAAGGAAGAATTAAGGCTATTCCACAGATCCAAAACAAATAAACTTGTTTTGAGATCAAAGTAACTTGGATTTTAAACATACCCACTCTTCCCGCCATAACAAAAAGTGCAAGGCTAGATGGCCAGAGTGGCCTCTCAGCAAGTTACTCTTTAGACATTCCATCAGCTTGGGACAGACTGCATTCCATAGGAAGCTTCTTGTTGCATGAATGGTCACTCTTGAGTCCAGACAGCAATCGTGAAGGAGGGGATAAGTTAAAGGGGATAAGTTAACGTTCCAAGTCTCTGGGTCTCGCGGAAGCCGTGGCCATACTGTCAAGGAAGCATGGTCTGGGGTTCAAATTCACCACCAACATCTGTGTGTGAGAATGGGAGGCTGTCTGCTCCTCTGGAAGCTTACGTCCTCGGAACCCTGACCCGCCGGGGTCACTGGGAGGTGGAACTGATTTGAAGGCAGTGGTTCTGTAGTGGGTGAGGGACTCCAGAGACACTTCAACTCTCTGGACTGTGAGAGCCAAGACCCTGCGCTCAGCACAGTTTAAAACACCCAGGGGTTTTCGGAACAGGTAACACAGGCACGGAGTGTGCAAACTTCACAAGGTACAGAAGGACGGGGCCTCCCAGTCATGTCCCCTCCCCTTTGGTGCGCCAGGAGGAAAGAGGCCGAGAGGGAACCACAGGGACACTTTCTGACAATGGCTCTCTGAGTGCCTGCCAGGAGACCCCTGAACACCTCTCTGCCCCCGGGAAACCGCTCCCTGGCTGGGCGGCTCTGCGAGGCCTACCTTTTGGCATTATCGAGCAGGATGAGCATGCTGGCACCTTCATCGTCCTGGAAGCTCTCGTAGTGATGGCGGTCAGCGTTGCCAATCAGGTAGTCGAAGACGGCTGTGTCGATGATGTCCAGGAGGCGCGGGCCCGAGTCATAGGGGGACGTTTTCTTCACCGCGTCACAGTAGCTCTCGTCATACTCCCACCTGGAGGCAAGCAGCCCCTCGGAGTTACTTCCTGAACTCGCCCACAGTACGTGGCCCCCCTGCAGCAGGCTCACAGCCAGAATGGGGGTGAGGTAAGCAGGGCCCACAGGGGCACTTACCTGGCCAGTTTGCCCTCTCGGTAAGTCCTGCCCCAGGGGTGTCTGTGCTTCTGCAGAGGCCACACGTCAGGGAGCCAGAGCGTGACGGACCCCTCCATTATGTCTCCGTCGGCACACGCTGGCTCTGTCTCCCGGCAGTAGTAACATTTCCCATAGAAACAAGTACTGTTTCCTAAGGGAGAAGGAGGAGCCAGACACACTGAAGATTCCAAATTCTCCCCCCAAACAGAGCAGCAGAGAACGGGGGAAAGCAACGATCCTGTACGGACTACATCTTACTTAAAACATTTATGGATTTTCTGAACAGGTTATAAGCACCCAGTGTAAATAAAACAAAAAAAAAAATCACAAAGTACAAAAAGGTACGCCCCCAAAAGCCATTTTCCCCCTCCCTCTTTGTATCCCCTCTACCCAGTGTCTCTCTGGAATCAGCCACTGTCAAGTTTCTTCTGAACTCACATTAATTCAAGGAGAGAAATGGCCTCTTCTCCTTCACCAGGGCTGAGAATCTGGCCAGAGTGCCCAAGGAAGAAGGGGTGCCAAGCAGTGTCCTAGCGTCTGCTTCCATGAAGGAGGGTGCGAGCAAGGAGGCGGGGAGCCGGGATCTGAGGGCTGGAGAAGGAGTGCACAGGGACCAAGGAGGGAGACTAGGATGAAAGAGGGAGTGTGGGTGTGAGCTGAAGGTTTGAGCGCGATGTACAGACATCTAGAAAGACAGAGCGGTGTGTCTAAGCGCCTCGGAAGAAAACCCTGCCGGCCCTGAGTCCTCCTCACAGCTGCTGTAGCAGGGAGCCCATCCTGGATGCAGACACCGGGGTATACACCCTGCCTCTCCTGCGCCGTCCATCAAGAGAGCTGGAGACAGCGAGTTTCTGAAGACCAGTTTCTGCACGCCAGTTTCTGAAGACCCCCTTGGTGCCAATGTTTAAAGGAACCAAGACTGCTTGGAGAAAGAGCTGACTCCAGGCTGGAGCAGGGGAAGGACAAAATAAGCCTGGAACATGCAGCTAAGTTAGCGAGTGAGCAAGTGCTCAGAGGACGAGGGCCGTTTCGGGGTGGCACAGAAGCCAGCCAGTGGGGCTTTCCACTCCCCCTGGCAGCATCTGTGGCAGTTTGAGGCACAACATAAATAAAGCCAGCAATGAGCTGTTCTCAGCAAGGTAAGAGTCCATTAAGCTCAGTGACAGAGAGATGAAGGGTCAAAGGGTGGAATTAGAACATCGCCATTTGGTAACTACTGTAGAATTAATTACACAGGCAAGGATTGTCAAGGAGCACCTATCCGTTGCTGTGGCCAGTTAAAGTTTAATAAGGAAAAGACTAGGGGACTTCAAAAAGTTTATGGGAAAATGGAACTAAAAGATTATGGAACTTTCTGAAGTTATGACAGTTCTAGAGCACAGAAAACAGGTTCCCAAACTTATTTGACAATATAGTCCCCTTTCAGGAAAAAAAAATTACTCAGCACTCTCCCAGCAATTAAAAACCTTTGTAATCTAGCCCGCCATCCAGGATAAAGCTTTTGCAGGCCCCTGCATTTTCCGGCACCCCAGGAGGCACCGTTGTCACTTTGGGACACTGCTCTGGAGCCTCCCTCCACAAGGTCCTCAGCATGGACTATTGTAAGGACAGCACAGGCATGAACTTGACACTGCAGTACCCGTGCAGACACACTCTTACTCAAGGATCAGCGTTAGTGCCACCAACACACCCACTCCGTGTAGGATGTACCCAAAGTGCACCACCACCCTGCTTTGGGACATCCGCCTAAATGTTCAAACCACAAACAAACATCAGAAAAACCCAAACTGGGAGGAACTCTGCCAAACCTAGACTGCACACTTTAAAATTGCCAAGGTCACAAACACCAAGAAAAGATGAGAGAACTGTTCCAGATTGATGGAGTTGGCTAAAAAGATGTGACAACTGAATGCAACCTGTGATGCTAGTCGTAAACCCAGACTCACAACAGGAGATCACATGGACAAGAGCCAAATCTGAACAGTGACAATGGGTCAAAGCATGGTACTGGTCAATTCAACACCCTGCTTTGGACCGTTGAATGCGGTTGCACAGGAGAATGTTTTGGTTGTTGGAAAACACTGAACTGAGTGAGGGTTTAAGGGACAATTAGGCACTCACATCTGCACCCTATTCTCAAAAGAATTTCCAAAGTATCAGCAATGGAGGACTCCTGGAAGGGTGTAGGAAAGAGCTGTGAACTGCCGCTGCCACCTTTACATAACCTAAAATGGTTTCCAAAATGTTCTTTTTTTTGGGGGGGGGGGGCATCACTGCTCTGCGGTGGTCAAAAATGTTCTTAAAGTGGTAAAATTAAAAAAAAAATAAATTAGGGAGTGTGTTCCTGCTGACACATCCCTGAGGAGAAGTCACATGGACCTACCCTGATGCAGCCCTGGGTGCTGGAGCAGCCGTGTGGAGACCCCTGCCAGTGCTCTCACTGGTTCGGCTTTCCTCCTGCAGATGGCGTCATTGCGTGTGTTTTGTGAGATGGAGGAGGACTTTGTAGATGGGTTCCAGACATCTGGGCTAATGTTGGGCTTGGACAGCACTCAGTTGGGATACTTTCTAAATGTACACTCACCCTTTATACAAAACTCTCTCATAAAATATGAGTGTTTATGAATTTCATTTCTCTAGTTTACTAGAGTAATATATACCGAGACAGGGAGTAATATATTTTTTCTACTCCCCATTAAATGTAGCCACTAAAAGGACTATATGCCTATACCTAATAGACTCTTATAAACTCTTTTTAAATGACTGTTGATGTTCCTATGTTGGTGTCCTTCACATTTCTCAGTATTTCTAATGCCTAGCACCAAAATAAATACATAAAGCAAACACTCTGCCATCAAGATGACTCCAACCCATAGTGACACTCTACAAGATTTCCAAGACTTTACATCCTCTTAAGAGCAGACAGCCTCGCCTTTCTCCCTCACAGCAGCAGGTAGGGTTGAACTCTCAATGTTGTGGCTAGCAGTCCCACTAACTAGGGCTCCTAACAGCATATACTAAACAGAAATAAATCATCTACAGACCAACCCACAAACCTGACTGTATCGCATCCTTTTTTACCTTTCAGACTAAACACATTTGAACGAACCGAAAGATAAACCACATGTGGAGGCCCTGGTGGCAAAAACAACTAATCTCTTACTAGCCAAAAAGACAGCATTTCAAACCCACCCAGAGTCACCTCAGAAGAAAGGCCTGGTGATCTGCTTCCAAAACCTCTCGACACTGAACCTGCGGGGTACAATCTTTTTTACTATGCACACCTTGGGTCACCAGAAGGCAAAGCATATTCAACAATAATCAATGACAGCAAATACCACCTTTGTTTATCAGGATAAAAACAGTGACCTATAAATTCAACTAAACCCCATTATAAATACCAGCAGACCATTCAGAGTCACTAGAAATGCAAAACCAGAAAATTTATCAGAAAAGACATGAGGACATAAAAATCTCTGCAAGGCAAAGAAATGTTGTAAACCAAGCCCAATGATACACAAACTGGGAAGCGGAGTCCTTTCTGATAAATTTTCTGGTTTCCCATCCTTTGCTTACATCAAGGTCATTCCTTGATCTATTTCTTTTCAGGTGTATCATTCATATTTAAAATTTTTATATAGTTGGGATTTACCCTTTAGTACGAAATGAACTGTGTATGGTTTGAGCTGTGAACTTTCTGCCTGCCAGCTGTCCACCTGGCATTTACTGCAGGAGTCTTTTTCCGGTGTAGCAGTGTTTCATTTACGTGTGCCTCTGTTTCTGGCCTCCCTGTTCTAGCCCACTGGACACTGTGTTTGAGCAGGTCTGTAATGAGACCTTATGCTTTGATTGCTGGTTGCGCTGGCGCCTCTCACGCTCCTCCTGTAAACATTTTCTCTCACTCTAGTTTTCTTCCTTTACGCTCTTCACAACGAGCATTTCGAGTGACTCAGGCGTGCATACTAACACTGTGCTCCGCAGGCTGTGTTGAGTGCTTTTGGAAACAGATCACCAGGCCTTTCTTCTGAGGTGAGTATCAGTAACGTAAGTCAGTAAGACAAACAGCCCAACAGAAACCACCCAGGGACAAGAAAACAACAACTGATCTAAAATCGCCCGTGAGGAGGCATAGGAGGCCTGGTAGGGCTTGATTAAGGGTACTATAACTGAGAGGAATTACTGAAACCCAAATGAAGGCCGAACATGATAGTGGAACAAGAGGAAAGTAAAAGGAAATAAAGGAAAGAAATAGGAGATGAAGGGAATTTTTAGGTCTAAATACAGGTATGTACACATATAAACATATATAATGATAAGGAAATAGATCTGTGTACATACATTTTATACGTTAAGTATCAAAGTAGCAAATGGACATGGACCTCTACTCAAGTACTCCCTCAATGCAAGAACACTTTGTTCTTATAACCTGACATTCCATCATGCTCACCTTTCCCATGGCGATGGCTGAAGACAGAGCAGGTGCATGGACAAATGTGGTGAAGAAAGCTAATGGTGTCCAGCTATCAAAAGATATAGTGTCTGGAGTCTTAAAGGCTTGAAAACAAACAAGTGGCTATCTAGTTGAGAAGCCACAAAGTCCACATGGAAGAAGCACACTTGCCTGGGTGATCACAAGGTGTTGATAGGATCAGGCATCGGGCATCAAAGACCAGACAAAAAATCCTATCATTGTGAATGAGGGGGAGAGCGGAGTGGAGAACCAAATCCCATCTGTGACAACTGGAAATCCCCTTACAGAAGGGTCACAAGGAAGAGACGATCCAGTCAGGGTGCAGTATAGCACTGATGAAACATACAACTTTCCTCTAGCTCTTTAATGCTTCCTCCCCCCATTATTATGATCTCGATTATATCTTACAAATCTGACTAGACTAGATCTATTCATGGGTATAGAAAAGAGTTTGCAACACATGGGATCCAGGACAGATAAACCCCTCAGGCCCAATCAACAATGAGAGTAGCAATACCAAGAGGGTAAGGGGAAAAAGGTTGGGGAGAGCGGTGGGGGGGAAGGGGAAACTGATAAAAATGATCTACACATAATCCTCTCCCTGGGAGATAGACAACAGAAAAGTGGGCGAAGGGAGACATTGGTCAGTGTGAAACATGAAAAAACAATGATTTATAAATTATCAGGGATTTGTGAGGGAGGGAAGGGGAAAAAATGAGATGATACCAAGAGCTCAAGTAAAAAGCAAATGTTTTAAAAATGATGATGGCAACAAATGCATGCATGTATACATTGTGCTAAGAGCTATGTGAGTGGGGTATGAGGGCAGCTAACAGAAAACTTTACACATGGCTCCAAAGCCCAGTAAGAAGCTGCGGAGGATGAGATGTCATCTCTGAGCGCTGAACTGCTCACAGGTGCCTCCAAAGACATGCCTGCGGGAGGGGGGGGCGGGGGGGCGGGGAGCGGTTTCTGAATAGGAAGCAACTCGCCAACAATGACCAACAACAAACACCGGACAGGCACAAACCGGAAGTCGCTAGCACATGGTTAGGAAGCCCCAGGGAAACAGGCATTGTTACTGTAACTGGAAATTGGTGAAACATCTACAGAGGACTGTTTGGCAAGGCCTGTAAGGACAAAAAAATACATGTTCCCTTTATAGGGAAAATCTCATCAATATACTTGGATGTATTTGCTGTGTGAGAAATAATGTCCGTACGAGGTTGCAACACTGTAAAGACAGAACTTCAGAATGACCTACATGCATGCCCAATGGAAAACAAATCACCAGTCCGAGTGTCTGCCATGGAGCTGCTTCAGACCATTGAGAACCATGGTTCAGCCAGGCAACACATATTTTGGGGGGCAAAATTCAATCCATGACATCATGTGAAAGTGTTTTTTGCAAGAGCATGAAGAATTTATTTTATTTTATTTATTATTTATTTTCTTGGTTTTTTTGGGCATCACTGCCCTCTGGTGGTGGGAGTAGGAGGCCCAGCCTTTGCTCCGTGGAGCTAGAATCAAACCTCCATCCCAGTGGGCCGCAGCCGCAGTCCCACGCACAACCACTACGCCACCAGGGCTCAGCCCCATACATTTGAAGAATTTATTATTATACCAAATTTCCCATTAGCACTTTTAAAAATTGGGCTATGGTCATCATTTTATTAAGCATCTTAACTCCAGCCAAATTCCTCTACCTTCAGGGTACTCAGAAGTTCACTGTTCCCCAAACGCACCAATGTGTTGCTGTAGTGGTGTGGAGGTGACAGCTGAAGTCCTGACTTCACAAAGAAGCTCCTTCACTAAAAGCAACACCAGTCGAAGGTCTAGTCCTATAAGGTGGCAATAAGACATCCGACACCTTTCTTACCAATTCTGACCCAATTTTCCCTCCTAATCAATCTCTACTTCTCTACTATTTTTGAGACAGCCCAAAAAAACCCCTCACAAACAGCATTTACCATTAAGGGGTTTGTTAGGGAAATTAACAGGATACATTTTAGGACCAGAAATGCTTGGGATACATTTTGGTCAGGCAGGCCTCTTGCTGGTCCTTGGATTCTCAGTCACATGGCTTCTCGGTCTCTATCCTGATCGTGTCATGTCACAACACTCTTTATGTGGTATTAATAAGTGCCAAAGGGGCAGGTTACCCCACCATATGCCTCAACGGGAGCTGTTCAGTTCAAGCTCCTTAGATAAAGTGTGGGAGGTACCTAACTCACCAAGTGAACCTGATGCCCACAGTTCTCACTCAGCTTCACTTCATCTGTGGGCCAGGAATCCCTGGCCCTGGCAGGCTCTTGGCCCTGCTGCTGCTACCCCCCTAACGCTGCTCGACTGTCACAGCTTGGTCTTCTGGACTGAACAGGTGCAGTGCAGGGATCTTATGTGCAAAGGATGTGCTTATTCCTGGGTCGTCTTTCTTAATGGCAATGAGATACACCTGCACCCATCCTTTCCCACCCCACTCCCAATCTTGCTTCTAAGATGGCTCATTACATAGGCAGCAGGTTGGCAAAACCGACTAATCCCCATGTTAGAGGCCCAAGGTTTTATGATCACAATCAACCCTGCTAACAATCACCCACAGTTAAGTCAAGAAATCCTCTTAGCATCTCCCTCCCTTTCTCTTATCCAGCCCCTACGTGAAGGAAAGACGAACTCCACCCAAACAGAAACTGGTGGGCACTACAGACTGTGACTACAGAGTTATCCTATTAATTAACTGCACAGCCGCACCTGTGCTTTTTCAGGGCTTAATATTCCCATGGTCACTTCCTATTACTTTTCCCCCCAACCCTCACCCTCCTTCCTTCTTACCTGCTGGGCCAACTGCCAATGACGCTTCACTCCTCAGGGTCAAGGACTAATGACCTTCTCCACGAACCCTTTCTAGTCTCTCCCTTCTCCACTGTTTCCATAAGGCATGCAAGTTAATTTTCCGTTTTTCAGGGGAGCAGAGACAGACGCCCAGCACCCAAAAAGAACCACGTCATGTGTGCTGAGCAGAAACTTGAACCACCAAAAGTGATTAGTGAGAATTTCACACCAATCCATGACACTGTGTGTTTGGTTATTTGTAAGAAAAGCACAGCCCTGGCCTTAGTAAGTATTTAAATTCTGAACAATGAGTC
>PVJH01033826.1:0-21184 GCA_004026705.1 Nesogale talazaci | reverse complement strand
GCAAATTTTCATAAGTGATCCTAGGCTACCGAAATTGAGTTGTTAAGGTGGCTGGGCTGGTTTCAAACCAGAAAGCACCTGGATTTTCTCAGAATGATTACTAAGTTTCTCCCACTGATGTGACAAGTGAAGACAGCACATATTCCAGACCTTGAGACGTGCAACTCGTAAGAGGCAAGTTACTACTTCTTTCAAAAGCTCTTGATACAGAGTAAAAGAGTGAAGATTAATGCTTTACTTACATGCATATTTCATACTTGAGATCAATTGAAATTTTATTATGATCAGTAGGCACATTACACTACATTTCCCTCTAAAGTATGGCTTAGAATCTCATTAGCTCTCCTAGTTTCTCCTGTACATTGATTATGACCCAATTGATATTCTTTTGCAGACCTCAAATCCCTGACCTGAATATCAAATTGCATACTGGGCATTCCTTCCTGGAAGGACCTCTGACTGAACATGTCTGACACTGAACTTCTCCATGTACCACACCCCACCAAACCTGTTACTGCTCCTGGGTGCCTTTCTTGGTGATTGGTCCACCACCCACTCAGAGTGCTGCTGGGAGTGATTTGGACTCTCCCCTCTCACTCAATTCCCATCATCAATCCATCACCGACTTTCTGTCTCTCCCTCCCTCCCTCCCTCCCTCCCTCACGCTTCCTGCGCTGTTGTATCTGTTCGTGTCTTCACCACCCCACGCCCAGGCTCTGCGGCCATCTCGCCTGCTCTTTGGTCCATGATGTTGCGGAGTGCTTGTGCTCTTTTCTTGATGCTGAAATAGATAGGTCAAAGCTTAACTTTTTTGAGGGGGGGCATCACAGCCCTCTGGTGGGAGTGGGAGACCCAGACTTGCTCCTGGAGAGCTGCTGCTGGATTTGAACTGCCAAACCCGTGGGCCACAGTCCCACACTCAACCACTGCACCAGGGCTCAGCCCCAAAGCTTAACTTTTTTTTTTTTTTTTGGTTTTAGGGCATCTCTGCCCTCTGGTGGTGGGAGTAGGAGGCCCAGCCTTTGCTCCGTGGAGCTGGAATTGAACCTCCATCCCAGTGGGCCGCAGTCCCGCACACAACCACTACGCCACCGGAGCTCAGCCCCAAAGCTTAACTTTTTATAATGCCTGGTGGTATGCTCTTGGCCTCAAATGCAGGTGAAAGCTGCAGAATAAATTTTAAAAGACCAAAGAATTGACACATTTGAATTCTAAGGTTGGCAAGGAATATGAAAAGTACTTCAGATGAACAGCAAAACAAGCACAACTGTCTTGAATGAAATACCACCTGCGCGCTTCTTAGAGGCAAGGATGGCTCGACCTTTTCTCACATCTTTTGGACCTGGTTATCAGGAGAGACCAGACCCCTGGAGAAGGATAGCAAGCTTGTTAAAGGATAGCACGCTTGACACAGTGGTTGCAACAAGGGGTTCAAGGACAGCAGTGAGGAGGAGGAGGACATGGGGCCAGGCAGGGTTTCCTTCGATAAGACATATTCGAAGGCATCTTGCAACAATCTGTCCAACACAACAGAGTACAGAGTGTATCATGAACGACACTAACCTATCTGTTCTATGAGCAGCTCAGCATTGCCATACGCACACTCCACGGTCCGTCTACCAGACATTCTGAATTTAGTATTTGTCATTCTCCTAGCTGCTTGATACTTTCTCTAGTTATTTTAATATTCATAGAGTGTCGTTGTGTAGAGTCCTCAGCTTTACTAAAATGATAGCGTCCTATATCAAGACCCTACGACTGGCTTTCTTCCCTTGATCTATATTCTTTTCCTGCAGCTACCTGCAGGCCAGGCCAAGAAAGACCCGAGTACCAGAAGCTACAGTACAGATGCCCCCCTTAACCCCCCCCGCCCTCCCCCTGGGGCCAGCGCCAACCAGAGGCCCAGGCCAGGAGACCGTGAGACGGAGCGGAGTAGCTGTGTGGCGACTAAGGGACTGGAAAGCTGAGCAGCTGGCTGGCTATGGAGGCACAGGTCAAGGGAGGCCGAGGCTAAGCGGTGGAAGACGGAAGGACAACTTGACAGCGGGCAGAGGAGAGGCAGGCCGACTGTATCGGTTCCGTGGACAGATCCTGACCTGTGGGGGCCTGTTAACACCGTCCTAACTCCAAACTCATGGCCATCGGTCGATTCCCACTCAGGACCATCCTGTGGGACAGACAGCGCAGAACAGGTGGGTTTCTGAGACAGTAACCCTTTACCGGAGTGGAAAGCTTGGTCTTGCTCTGGAGGAGTAGCTGGTGGCCTTGACCCGCTGAGCTGGTAGTGAGGCCTCCCCCCCTCCCCCCACAACACCCATTGCTGCACGCAGGCTCGCTGGGTAGCCAATGGAAGTCGAATATGCCCGCGAGGCCGTTTTCCTAGAAGGAAAATGCAAATATTTCTCGGGAAGGAGGGTGAGAGAAAAGCCGCAAGACCTTGTGACACCTTGTCACGGGCAGAAACCTTGTGAGTCGCAGGCGAGAAAGCCGTCCGAGGACTCAGCGGCTCCCCTGGGCAGGCCGCGGTGCCATGCTCTCTCTGAACGCATGCGTGGGCTGCTGCTGCAGGGGGCACGACTTGTTCGGGCTCCTTGTCCCTGTCTCGAGCCATCCAGAGAAATTTTTCTGAAATGCAACTTTGATCCTGTCACCCTCTTGCTTAAATCCCTTCAATAGCGCAAACCTGACATTCCCAGTCAGACGTGAAGCCCCGCTGTGCCTTCTCCAGTCTTCGCTCCAGCTCCCCAACCCTTAAGGCACCCCGTCTCCCACCGGCCCGCACCGTCCTCGCTCTCTGCCACACGCTCCTCGCCGCCCAGCCTGCTCTTCTCTCTCCACCTGAAGACTTATCTTTTATGTATTGTTTACTTTTTCATGTGAAGGGTTACTGAAGAGGTCATCGGTTTCACATTTAAAAAAATCCATGTACGTTTTGCTTCAATTCATCCACTGTAAAGCACCATCTTCTTTCCCCGTTTGTTTTTATTAATTGGGAGTGAATACATACATCATTCCATAGTTCAGTCACATTAAGCAGACTTGTACGATTGCTACGGCAATTAGTTGCCAAACATTCTCTTCCTTCCTCCACTCCTTGACATCATATCCCTTTTACGCCCACCCCCACCCCCACTGCTCTACCCCCTGCCCCCACCATCCTTATTCTATTTGCTGTCCCTGAGTTTCATACACCAAGAACTAGAAAAACATAGAACACCCCTTCAAGAGTCATCTTCTCACCAAAGCCTGTCCTGAACTGCCCAGGGTCCCCAGGTTCAAATCCCAGCCCCAGCACTTACTAACATTTAAAAACTTCCCCAAGTGCAAAAGCTGCATTGTGTCACTTTTAACATAACCCTAACCATAGTACCTATACCATATGCTTCTCAAATATTACCTTTGATGATTGAATTTCATTTTTGATATGGTGCTTGACTATCACCATTAGCTCTGTTTATTAGGCTATTAAAAAGATCCTTTAAAACATAATTAAAGATTATTTTTAAAAAGATCCTTTAGAAGAATATTTGTTCCCCAATGCTATCTTACAAATTCAGCTAGACCAGAGCATGCACACTGATACGAATAAGAGCTCATATCACAGGGAATTCAGGACAGATGAACCAATAACGAGAGGAGCAATACCAGGACGGTAAAGGGAAGGTGGGGGGGGAAAGGGAGAACCGAAAAGGATCTACATTTAACCCCCTCCCAGGGGGACGGACAACAGAAAAGTGGGTGAAGGGAGACAGCGGTCGGTGTAAGACATGAATATATGTGTTTGATATATATGACAATATATATTATCAAGGACTCATGAGGGTGGGAGGGGGAAAATGAGATGATACCAAGGGCTCAAGTACAAAGAAAATGTTTTGAAAATGATGGCAACATATGTTCAAACATTGACACATGAATGGATGGATGGATTGTGATAAGAGCTGTATGACCCCCACAATAAAATTATTTTTTAATAAGCACCTGTTTGTTTGTTGTTGTTGTTGTTGTGAGTTATTTCTTTGCAAGATTTCCCAGTAACTGGTTGTCATCAAGCCACTTCCACCTCATGTCCATGTGAGTGTGTCAGCACAGAGCTGTGTTCCATGGAGATGCCAATGGCTGATGCTTTGGGAAGTTGATTACCAGGCAGTTCTGGCTGGGTTTCAGCTGCCAATCTTTCAGTGAGCAGCCAGGAGCATCAACCATTTGCACAACCTAGGGATTCCAGGTCATTCAAAGACTAGAAACAGACCATGTCTAAGTTGCTAAGGCCAACCAGAGGTCTGGAGGACCCATCTCAAATCGTCTTACAGGATCTGTTCCACTAGTCATTTCCTGATGACTCATCCCAACAGCAAATTGGAGAGAGATTAAGGCCAGCCAATGGGGACCTGCCACCCAACCCCTATAAAACCCAATGTCATATCCCTAGAATTCATCAGCTTCCTCAAATCGTGAGGTGATTTGCTTTGATTTGTGATAGAAGTGTACCTTGCTCATTAGATCTTTGCTGTACTGGCTATCCTGTCTGGCATGTCTTGATGTCTTGTGTATGTGGCTCCCTCTGCTGTGGGGGCAAACATCCCTAGAGAAACTTGCTAGCTTTTCTCCAAAGAAGAAGAACCCAGTGAACACTGTGGTAGTTATATAATTTCTTGTCAACTTGACGATACAATAGTGCATGGTTGGAGCCTAGCCTGTCAATCAGGTAAGCTTAATGGTACTTCTTGGTGGGCGTAGCCTTTTTATAAGGAGGATCCTGGGAATGTTCTCTCTGTCTCTCCCTTCATCTTCCTGTTCATGCCACATAGGGATTTATGAAACCCTGGTGGATCCACCAATGGAACCACAGGACTTTGCAACCATCAGTCAGTGATGTCCCTGTATTTTGCATCATTGCGTGTGGCTTGTGAATCTGAAGAGGGATTTATGGACTAGTTTTAGACTTATGGTGGACTTGATCTGGAGTGGGCTGGGTTATTTGTTTGATACATATATAATTACTTCTTGATATAAAGTTTTTTCATATAATATATTATACTATACTATATTAAATTATGTATTATACACACACACACACACACACACACACACAAATCCCTGGATTTTTTTCTGTAGTCAACCCAGCCTAACATAAACTCATAAGTCATCTTTCCATGAAGGGGCTTCAAAAAATTGTGGGGGCAATTCCATCACCTTTAAGTGCCATTTTTCTTTTTTCTTTTTTTGGTTTTTTGGGCATCACTGCCCTCTGGTGGTGGGAGTAGGAGGCCCAGCCTTTGCTCCTGTGGAGCTGGAATTGAACCTCCATCCCAGTGGGCCGCAGTCCCATGCACAACCACTACACCATCGGGGCTCAGCCCTAAGTGCCATTTTTAAATGAACTTTTTGAAGCCCCCCTCATATGACAAAGAGTACAGCAGAAATGGGGAGTGAATAAACTAATGATTGTTGGGGCTCTCGGGGCTGCTAGTTAAGATTTGGAGGGGAAAAAGATTTAACTATTTCTCATGGTTGGTATCATATCAACACTGAAAAACACATCCCCTCATGGCATAATTTTTGTTTCCTTTTGACCATCAAAGCTTTTTTTATAACAGCTTCCTGCCTGGTTTCTTTAGCTTGGCAATGATTTATGCAAGCTTATCAGTTAACAGAAATAAAAAGATTTAGTTTGCCACTTGCTTTTGGCCTAGGGAGAGGATTTGCTTCAAAAACAACAACAAAGAAACAAAGAAAGAAAAAGAAGACTGCAAGTTCACTTGGCTTTCCTGCTGCTTACAATTTCCATGACAAAGCAGAGAGGAATTCTGAAACCTGCAGGTCTAGGACTGAGAATTCTCCCAAAGAAACTGCAAATGCAAATGCTGCGGTGCTGGAAGTAAGTGCCTTGGCAAGAAAGCATGGAGTGGGAGGGAGACAGGTTTCAGACTTGCTCTCCTTCCTGACTCAGATTTTCTCAGCACTTGGCAGCCAGGAGCCTAGACCTGAGGGCCTGCACGCCTTCCTGTACTCTTTGTGCAGCCAACCAGGGAGGATTCACTCCTTTGGTTCCTACCCAGCCAGCCTGCCCTACCCCGGTGCCATAGCAGTTAAGCACTCTCCTGCAAATGCAAAGATTAGCTGTTGGAGCTCACTCAACAGTCTGGGTCTCAGGGACTGAGACTTCCTACTCTGCCCCATTGAACTTAGAGCCTCCAAGCCTCCTGTGTGAGTCTGGGTACACTAGAGAAACAAACTCATAAACACGCATATGGATATAAGGGAAAGGTTTATATACAAGAGGAATGGAACATTGAGAAAGCATCCCAACCCAGTCCAGTCCAAGATCATAAGTCCGACATTAACCCATATGTCTGATACCAGTCTATAACGTCTCCTTCTGCAGTAGAAGCATCCCAGTGCTGGCAGGGGTCTCTCTGAGACTTTTCCAGCCTCAAAGGTCCGGTTGCATTAGGACAAGCCCATATGGCTTCTCCTCCAGCTCCTCCAGATTCCAGGACTCAGGATCTATCAGGCTGCCACCATCTTGTCTTGTCAGTAGACCGACTCCAAGAGAGTGATTCAAGTCTCTCTTCTCCAATTGGGAAATACTGTGAGACTTCCCAGAATTCTCAGGAGAAAGCCATGTCCACACAGAGGTCTCATTGGCTCTCTCCAGATTCACAGGCTAGACTCCATCCCCTAGATTCCCAATCATGAAATTGACACACGAGAACATGACTGCCATACCTCCCGAGGAAGTTGTACTCAGTCACATCCGGACACTCTAAACTGAGACCGACTCCGAGCAGAATGCAGTCCAGTTGGTTGCCCTTGCTGAACCTGGGTGGTGGAAGCGCAGAAACTCACCACCGGCCAGCGGGCCACTCAAGCTCCTTTATGCTTTCAGAACCCAATCCTGCCTCATGGAGATACTCATAGATCTTGTGAGCAACGAGTCCCTCAGAACAGCCAAATGGACATGGTTGTTGCTTTCCCCAGTCCTCTTCCCGCACCTCTCCCCCTTCTTTAAGACCTCAAAAGAAACCACTACCCCACTGAGGCCTAGCATTTGTTGTTGTTATTGTTATGGTTGTTTTCTGACTCGTTGCGGCCCAAAGTGCAATAGAAAGAAACACTGCCCAATCTTGCTGCATCCTCACACCGTCGTCAAAGCTGAGCCAGCCACCCTGTACATCCATGTCATCAGGGGTCTCCCTCTGTTTTACTTTGCCGCCCGCCTTTATCAGAGACATGATGTTCTTTTCCCAGGACTAGTCTTTCCTGATAACTTGTCCAAAGTATGTGAGCTAAGTCTCACTGTGCTCACATCGAAGGAGCCTTCTCTGGGGCAGGTCTGTTTGTTCTCCTACCCCTCCATGGCATATTCAATGTTCCTGCCAACACCAATGCGTCCAATGAGGTGATTGAAAATACACTTGGTCTAGGGTGGCCACACTTTAGGTCCTCAAAATGACATCTTTCTCACTTTTACTTTAAAGAGGTCTTTTCGCAGATTTGCTCAATGCAAAATGTCCTTTCATATTTTGACTCCTGCTTCTCTGGGTGTTCATGATGAATCAAGTGAAATGAAACCCTTGATGACGTCAGTCTTTTCTCTTCTGATCACAATGTTGCTTATTAATCCAATGGCGAAGGGTGGGGTTTCTTTGTGCTGAAATGTGTTCCATAGAGTCTTTTCTCCCCAGGATTAGAGGAAGGTTTATTAACAACTTGTTACACCCTTACATGCTGAAAGCCAAGAGGACTTGAAGCTCTTCCTGATGGAATTCAAAGACTATGGCCTTTTGTGTCCATAACAACTCACTCCCAGTGCCACAGAGGCAAGGTCCAGTCCTAGTCACCCTGTAGGACAGGGTAGAACTGCCCTCAGTCTTTTCTCTTCCTCAGGAAGGGCTTCAAGACCTCTTCACTTTCAGCAAGCAAGGCTGTGTCACTTCCACATTAAAGGCTCTTCCTTCAGTTGGTATTTTCCTCCAATCCTGATGCTGAATTCTTCTTCACACTGTCTGCTTTCTCGGGCCCTCAGCACATAAGTGGAAGACATGTGCTGAAAGGCTTCTCCTGACTTGCTTGTTACCAGAGTGGGGAAAAAACACATTTCTGGACTCACTGCCCTTCATTCTACCTCATCAGAGGAAGACTGGCTGTCGCTAGGGTCCCATGTGAGTCTTTCACCTGTGCCATAAAGTGGGGTGTACAAAGAAGAGTCCTCATCTCTGTCCAGAGTTTTTGAGGTGCTACTTCTCATAATGAAACATTTCTGATTGAATTCTTTCTGGAACTTATCTGTAATAAAAGCTACTTTGCAAGTGCTAGTAGGTATTGGGTCTCAGTTTGGGAGGCTGTAATGTTTATGGAACATCTATATTATGTACTTGTGACTTTTCTCTCCTGACTCTGAAACTTGATTTGAATTATAGAGTTGTTAAGGCACATTGAAGAAATGATGATGTCAATGAACTGAACAGAAAATGTCAAAGGGCAGTTAAAACAGGCAAAGTATCATAATGAAATGTGCAGATACCTAGACTTAGAAAGGCAAAAAAAAAAAAAAAAAGATAGAAAGAAAAAAGGGAGAACTCAAGAAAAATTCAAGCCTCTTCATACCAGCCTGTACAATCATGAGGTTTTGCCTGGACAGGGTAACAGACATCTAAGACCCCAAACAAACAAACAAACAAACAAACCAAATTGCTGAGAATGAAGGGAATTGGAGCACAGACCCAAAGCCCATCTATGGACAATAGGACATCCCCTCAAGGAGGGGTCACAGGGAAGGGATGAGTCAATCAGGGTGCAGTAAAGCACCAATGAAACACACAATATTCCTCTGGTTCCTTGAGACTTCCTCACCCTCCACTATCATGACACCAGTGCTTTTTTTTTTTTTTACATCAGTGCCTCTGGTGGTCGTGGGAGCTACCTAGCGCTGCTTCTGAGAGCAGTCACTGGATTTGAACTGCCACGCCCGTGGTCTGCAGTCCCATACTCAACCACTTACACCACTGGGGCTCAGCCACCAGTGCTGTCTTTAACTGCAGGCTAGACCAGAGTATGTGCACAGGTACAGATAAGACATAAGAACTCACGACTCATGGAATCCAGGAATAGGAGAGGGAGTAGCGATACCAGGAGAACAGGTGGAGAGAGAAGGGATGAAAGGGGAAACTGATTACGATCATCATCACATAACCCCCCACCACTCCCAGGGAGTGGGGCAAACAACAGAAACCATGGGGGAAGGGAGAGAGCAGTCAGTGTAAAATATGAAAATAATATTAATTTATAATTTATCAAGGGGCCATGAAGGTGGTGGGAGGAAGAGGAGCAGAAACAAAAGCTGACATCAAGGGCTCAATAGAAAATAAATATCTAGAAAATAATGATGGCAACATGTGAATAAATGTGCTTGATACAATTGGTGTATGGGTTGTTACAAGAGCTGCAAGAGTCCTCAGTGAGGGGCTAAAGCCCTGGTGGCGTAAGTGGTTGAGTGTGGAACTGCAGCTCGTGGGCTTGGCAGTTCAAATCCAGCAGTGGCTCTCAGGAGCAGCGCTGGGTGGCACCCATGACCACCAGAGGCAGTGATGCCCACACACACACACAAAAGTCCTCAGTAAAATGTTTTTTTTAAAAAAATTCAAGTTTTGAGATGCAATTTTGAAAGATTCTATGGACAATATATTGAATGAGGCAAATGGCCTCAAAAGAAGATGGGATGAGTACACAGTCACTGTACCAAAAACAAATAGCCCATATTCCACCATCTTTCATATATAAATCATTTTCCCTCCCTCCCCAACCTTTCTGCCCTTGTGAATTCCTGGTAAATTATAAACTATTATCGAACACTTTCCACTATCTTCCTTCATCCAGGTTTCTGTTTTCCATCGCCCTCCTAGTGGTGGGGCAGGTGGGCATATTCTAGCATGTTAACAGGTAGCACATGAACAAGAACCAATGGTTCTGAAGGAAGAAGTCTACGCTGCACTGAAAGCATTAGCCAAAAACAAGACTCCAGAAACTGATGGACTAACCAAACTGATAAAAAAAAAAAAAAGCACTGGAAACATTTACTTATCTATGTGAGGAGATACATGGCCAACTGAATAGAAGACTAGATCCATATTTGTACCCATTCCCAAGAAAGGCGACCCAATAGAAAGCTCAAATTATAGAAGAATACCATTGATATCCATTCCGGTAAAATTCTGTTGAAGATCATCCAACAAAAAGTACAGCAGTACATTGACAGGGAGCTGCCAGGCACTCAGGCTGAACTCAAAACTGCACGTAGAACAAGGGCTATCCTTGCTGGTGTCAGATGGATCTTGGTTCAAAGCAGAAAATGCCAGAAAGGTGTCTACTCATGCTTTACGGACTATGCCCAAACATATGACTGTGGGGTTCATAACCAACTATGGAAAGCCTTGTGAAGAATGGGCATTGTGGACCACTTCATTGTGTCCACATAGAACCTTTACATGGATGAAGAGAAGCACGTGCGCAAACAGAACTGTAGAATACTGGATAGCTTAAAGTCAGGAAAGGTGTACATCAGGGTTTCAGCCTTTCATCATACAGAAAAGCTGTATTATATGAAAAGGAAGGCAGCATCAGGATTGGAGGAAGGCTTATCAACAACCTTCGATGTGCAGAGGACACAACCTTGTTTACTGAAAGTGTAGCACTTAGCCTTGCTGATGAAGATAAAGAATGGAAGCCCTCCATATAGACTACCACTCAATGTAAAGAAATCCAGATCCTCATAACTGGACAAGTGGGTGACATTGTGATAAATGGAGAAAAGCTTGAAATTGTTAAGGATTTAGTCTTGCTCAGGGATCCATAGTGAATACTCATAGAGTCAGAGTCCAGGTAGAAAAAGGAAATGTCTGAAAACTGACTGTGGTAGCAATTATGCAGTTCTACTTGGTGTGATTAAACTATGGAATGAATTAATATATGTATTAAGTTCCCCCCCCCAAAAAAAGGGGATCACATGATGCATTGGGTGCTGCAAAGATCAATTTAATGCTTTGAAAAGTAATGATGCTACTTTGAGGACTAAGGTGTGCTTGACCGCAGACACGGTACTTTCATCCTTCCGATATGCATGAGACAATTGAACAAGGAAGGACAAAGAACACTCGATGCATTTGAACTCCGGTAGTGGTGAAGAATATTAAAAGTACATGGACTGCCAAAAGAACATACTTGCAAGAAGTGTAGCCAGAATGTCCCTTAGAAGCAAGACTTTGCCTCATGATTGACACCGTGGCTGTCACAATGAACTCAGACCGAACAACAAACCAGGGATGGTGCAGGACCAGGTCCACATTGACTTCTGAACTAGCTGCCTTGGGTCTAATAGCTAACCACGCTCCCCCATTGCCCTGGGTCTTGAGTATGCTCAGGACACTTGAGCACGGCTGAGTGTGTTCCATGTTGTTTTAGGATACAAGAGAGACCCCAATCACAAGTCAAACTTAAGGGGGAGATTGATTATGTCTGAAAAGGGGCAAAGACAACACAAAGCAGAGACACACCATCCTGAAGAGGGAGACCATTAGCACAAAGATGAAATGGCTTCAGAACACTAGTTAAATAAGGCACAAAACCAAGAAAGCTGTCACAAATTCATGACTGGTGGCAGATCGATATATCAGATACAGGTGGAACAACAGAATGGGGGATAGGACCAGGATTGTGACATGTACATTATATTGGACGAGCTTACAAGATTGATCCAGAGCCTTCTGACCAAGGCTCTTCTGACCAATGATGCATTACCATGTGAAATCTGTACTGTCCATCAAACATACACCCAGGCAAGCCCCTAAGGCAGGGGCTCTCAACCTGTGGGTCTCAACTCCTTTAAGGGTCGAATGACCTTTCATAGGGATCGTTTAGTGCATAACAGTAGCAAAATTACAGTTATGAAGTAGCAATGAAAATAATTTTGTGGGTTTTTTTGGGGAAGGTTACCATAATGTGAGGAACTATATTAAAGGGTGGTGGCATTAGGAAGGTTGGGAATCACTGCCCTTAAGGAAACCGTCCCTCTCTGGACTGGATGCTGATAGGTGGAGGCAGTCCACTTTCCAAAGCACTCTGCCTGAAGGCAGGAAGATTCTCATCCGTAGCTAACCCCAATTAATGCTCAAGGAAGCAGCAGTCAAAAAATCAAAAGATGCTCTGCGGTAGGCGAATCTGTTGCAGAGAGCTCTTTAAACTCAAACTCACTATCAATGTTGACGCAGAGCTACCCCGTGTGGTTTCCAAGACTGTAACTGTTCACAGGGATAGAGAATCCAGTCTCTTTCCCAAGGAGTGGCTGGTGGTTTCAAACTGCCAACTATGTGGATCTCAGCCTAGTGCGTAGCACTACACCACCAAGACCTCTTTAGAGTATTGAGAAGCAAGGGCTTTACTTTGCGGATTAAGGTGTGCGGGACCCACGCTAAGGTGTTTTCAATTGCCTCATAAGCATACGAAGCTGGACACTGAATACCGAAGATCAAAGAAGAATGCATTTGAATGGTGGTGCTGAAGAAGAATACTGAAAGAGTCACAGACCGCTGAAGAACAAACAGATCTGTCGTGGAAGAAAGAGGGCCAGAGTGCTCTTTGAGACAAGGGTGGCGAGACTTCATCTTACCTGCTTTGGACACGCTGCCAGTCCCTGGAGAAGGACATCACGTTAGGGAGAGTGGAGGGGCAGTGAAGGAGAGGGCGGGCCCAATGAGACGGACTGACACAGAGGCAGCACCAGTGGGCTCAGACATGGGCACAATTTTGAGGACCGCATAGGACTGGGTCATGTTTTGTCCTGTTGTCCACAGTGTCACAGTGAGTCTGCGCTGACTTCATGCCACCCAAAAATACCAACAGCCAACTAGGCATCAGGAGGAATTCTGTGAGGCGAATCCCCGTGGGGACTCTGTAAATGGATTGGGGGCTTCACTGTCATCCATAGCCCCCTGAAAATGCGGTGCTCAGAATTTAAGCTCCAATATACTGTTTAGGGACTGGGCTATGGATCACGACAGTTTTTGTCAAGGCCAGCCTCTGAGGCAGGGGCGGGACCCTAGTAGAGGACTCCATGGAATGACCAGGACTATGCCGTGGTTGAATTTCTCCTCCCTTCTTGCATCAGGTGGCCAGTGTCAGTATGTCCTTCACTTCCATCCAGATCCTACTGCTGTCACTTCTTGTGTGTGACTCTTTCCCTATATTTACTTCTGTCTTATTTTCTTTGGTATTGACTGAGTTTTCTCTCCCCCACAACCCTCCTTTATGTTCTCTCTCTTTGCTTGGAGGATAATCAAGAAGGTTCTGTATCTTCAGAACCCACCAGAGCTCTGTAAAGACCTCAGACCACTTTAACTTCAGCCTCACTCCTCCTGAGTTATTGCTATTGATGCCCTATATTTTATTTCTATCTTGTTTCTTTAACTCCACAAATAATATATTATTTTTTTGTTTATTTCTAAAACTGTTCAAATGAATCCACACATGTAACCATATGTTTGTGTATAGGTCCTTTTTATATCTCAGACCTTTTACTTGGAACTATTTAATATAGGAAAAGGTACAGTATATACTACAGTATAAACCAACCTGATTATCAGCTGAGGCACCTAATTTTACCACAAATATTGCATTAAAAATGTGTTGAAACTGTACATTCCCTTATAGAAGGGTCGAGTGAAGGAGATAAGTCTGTTGGAGTGCAGGGTAGCAATGATGAAACAGACAACTTTCCTCTAGTTCTTTAAAGTTTCCGCACCCCCACTATCATGATTCTAATTCTACCTTACAAATTCGGCTAGACCAGAGGATGTGCACTGATACAGATAAGAGCTGGAAACACAGGGAATCCAGGGCAGATGAACCCCTCAGGACCAGTTGTGAGAGGCTGATACCAGGAGGTCGAGGGAAGGTGAAGTAGAAAGGGGGAACCGATTACAAGGATCTACATAGAACCCCAACCCTGGGGGATGGACAACCAAAAATTGGGTGAAGGGAGACGTCAGACAGTGTCAAACATGACAAAATAATAATAATTTATAAATTATCAAATAACAAAATTATCAAGAGCTCATGAAGGATGGGAGCAGGGAGAGGGGAGGGGTGGAAATGAGGAACTAATACCAAGGGCCCAAGTAGAAAGCAGATGTTTTGAGAATGATGAGGGCAACAAATGGGCTTGAGACAATGTATGTCTGTATGGACTGTGATAAGAGTTGCAAAAGCCCTCAATAAAATGATTTTAATGTGCTGAAAAACTTGGTGTATACACAGGTGTACATGGTATATTATATCCTATAGTGTCTCCCTTAGAATTTCCTTTAGTGGGAGTCTGGTTCATCAATGCTCATAGTTTTTATACATAACTTTATTTTGCCTTCATTCTTGAAAAGTGGGAGACCTGGAGGTGCAGTGAACTCTGCACTTGGCTGCTACCTATGAGGTTAATGTGAACCTACCACCATCAGGAGAAAGGTGAGATTTTCTACTCTCATAAAGACCTCCAAGGGGGAGTTCTGGGCTGATTTTTAGGGTCGCTATGGGTCCGAATCAAGTCTAGGGTAGTGAGTTTGAAAGGGGGTTCATAAAACATATAATTCTAAATGAACAGTTATTCTCTTCTTTCAAAAACTCATCTGTCACTGAGAATAAATCATCCCTCCTTTTGCCTGGGTTGCACATAAGATCTTCTGGGGTTTTTTTGTTTGCTTGTTTTAAGATCTTCTGTTTGTTATTGGAGTTCTATAGTTTCAATTATATCATGTGTCTAAGTGGGGATTTCTTTTAACTGACTATATTAGTCAGGGTTCTTCAGAGAAAACAGAACCAGTAGAATGCATAGATATATGTGTAATTATTTATTGCAAGGAATTGACTTACACAATTGTTGGGATTGATCTGTTCAAAATCCATCAGGCAAGGGGGCCATCAGGAAACTCTCAAGCAGGAATTTATACTGCAATCTTGAGAGAGAGACAGAGAGAGACAGAGAGAGAGAGAGAGAATTCCTTCCTTCCTCTTCAGGGAACCTTCAATTTTGCTCTAAAAGGGCCTCTCAAACAATTGG
Source organism: Nesogale talazaci (assembly GCA_004026705.1). Taxonomy (NCBI): domain Eukaryota; kingdom Metazoa; phylum Chordata; class Mammalia; order Afrosoricida; family Tenrecidae; genus Nesogale; species Nesogale talazaci. The sequence goes on along the minus strand of PVJH01033826.1, from coordinate 6,078 downwards.
GTGAGCCCTAATCACACCCTGAGGGTAATCTCCCTTCCTTAAAATCAGCAGATCCGGATGCTAACCACCTCTGCCAGTGCCTTTCCACCACCTCCAGGTTAGTGCCCGATTGCATTGCTGAGGACAGTAGCCTAGCCAAGGGGCTCAAGTGTAAAATGCACATCCTCTGAAAGCAGAGGGCTCCTATGAAACCTTTTGTGACCCAAAATGGGGTAAAGCAAAGAAGCCATTATGATGGATGCACACGGGGGAAATGGTCTGAGTGTTCCCAGACTCACAACCATTAATAATATCAAGCCATACCACATAACAGATCCAACCTCAGGGAATACTAGCCCTGAGCACTCAGAGACCTGACGCAGAAGCACGGACAGTTGGGTTCGTGGGCACAGAGCTTGGTAACACCAGTGTTTGGGGTACAGTAGCTCTCTCATGACTCACTGTAAAACAAATACTGAATATAACTGTCACTATCCATCTTTTATTCAGATAAGGGAAAATCCTCTCCAGGTTTCCCTCAGTAAAAATAGGTACTGATGTAAGTCTGAAAACCAGAGGGGTGTTGAAGTGATTGTTTGAACAACAAGGCTAACTATATCCTGAGAGGAGTTGGTGCTGCCTGGTTATAGCACTCGGCAGCTAACCAGAAGGTCCGGGGTCTGAATCCCACAGCCTCTCTGTTGGTGAAATATGTAGCAGTCAACTTCCATAAAGTCCACTTCCATATCTTACAATTCAATCACATCAAGGAAAGCTGTCCAATCTAGACCACATCCATTTTAGAGCATCTTCTGCCCCATGGTTCCATTGCCTTTGGTTTTTTTTTTTTGGGGGGGGGGCAAAAAAAACTGCCCTGGTGGGAGTAGGAAACCCAGCCTTGTTCCCGGAGAGCTGCTGCTGGATTTGAACTGCCAAGCCTATGGGCTACAGTCCCGCACACAACCACTACGCCACCAGGGCTCAGCAGTTCTATCACCTTTAAAGTGTGTTGTGCCCTCACAATCCATTCGAGTGCTCCCTCCTGTTCCATAGTTCTGCTTCTCTTTGCTGCATTCTGAACTGCTCCAGTCCTAACTTCCATTTCTCTTCTGCAGTATCAAGTTGAATTTTTAATCTCGATGATTATATATTTTTTCACTTTTAGTTAGTTTTCTTTTTTTCAAATGCGCTTGGTCATTTTTACCATCTCTTGCCTCCCTCTTTTTTTTCTCATAATGACAGAAGTTTGTTGTGAGTTTTCCATGTGACAAGTATGATTATAAACCCTTTACAAATTTTGCCTCGTTTAAATTTCACCATAGTACCCAAAACACTCTGGAAGCAGAGAAATTTAATTTTCACACCATAGGCGAGACACAGGTCATGTCTCTTGTCATTAAAGGGTCCGGGTTGATCCCTAACCCAGGCAGTCTGACTACATGGCCAGAACACAGACCGCAGAGTGGTGGCTGCCCCACTGAGCCCAACAGCAGGGCCTCTCTGTCAGCAGTGAGCACACAGGTGACTTACATGAGCAGTGAGTGAGTGAGTCACTGCACTACAACTGCAGAACCAGCAACTCAGAAGCAATTTTACGGTAGGTTTGTATGATAGGAGTGTGGTCTTTAGCATTACAGAGCAGACCTGATCCTACAAAATTCAAAAATTCATATTTGGTATACGAACAACACACTCAGCTTTGGACATATGGCATATATGGTAGATTCTTATTTTCAATCCCCCCATTTATTTCTTTAAGTATTTCAAGCATACACAGAATAGAAGACAAGGAAAGCTATGTCTGACGATCCAAATTCCTGAAAGACCTGGTAGTTTTTGTTTTCAGATCTAGTCTATTTTTCTGACTGGTTCTTGGTCACTGTGTTTTATTTCCTGGTTGTTTTTGTGATTTTGCTTGTTACAGAACCACCCAGTGAATCTATTAGAGTGAAAATTCAAGATACATAGACTATCTTTTGATAGCAAACAGGAATGACTTTGCAATGCAATCAGAAGCTTAGCATGATAATGACTGAATTACATTAAGACACCCCTTGCTTCTCAGTCTGTCATAAGTGCAGTGATAAGCACATTGCTGTGAGGTAAGGAAGGAGCCCTGGTGGTGCAGAGGTGACACGTTGGGCTGTGATTCGCCTGGGTGGGAGTTTGAAACCATCAGCAGTTCCATAGGAGAAAGACCGGGTTTCTCTTCCCGCCTCTCTTCCCACTTACAACGGAAATCCATAGCGAAGCAAACAGGAAATAGAGCACCGTGACCAAGAAGCCGCCAGAACCATAGGTCAGATGTTACAGCCCCAGAAACCCACAAGGAGCGGCTCTGAGTCAGCATGAGTTTGAGTGATGTTGGAAGCTAGCCCACTGGGGTTTCAAATGCCAGCAACGTCACCCATGCTGTATAGGTTTCTGTGAAGTTTCCAGACTAAGACAGACTAGGGAAAATGATGTGACAATCTCCTCTAGGGGGGAAAAATCCAATGAAAACCTTTATAAAACCTAATATAGTGTCAGAAGACAACGCCACCTAGGTTGGAAGGCATTCAACACACATCTGGGGAAGAGCTGCCTCTTCAAAGTAGAGTTGACTTTAATGGCGGACAGAGTACAGCTTTCCGGATCTTCATTTGTTAGTGTAGCACCTTCAAAATGAGAAGAAAGAGCTGCAACCTATCATGAATAATTAGAATATGGAATGGACAAAGCATAAATCTAAGAAGCTGGAGGCTGTCAAGAACGAAATGTAACACATAGAGACAATATTCTAGGCTGAAGTCCTAACTGAAGTGGACAGATATGATACTTTTCAATGGAATCATATGGCCTACTTTGCCTGGAATAACAAACTGAAGAGGAAGGACATCACATACATCATTTAAAATAGCATTTCTAAATTTATCCTGATGTACAATTCTATCAGTGATAGAATAATATCCACGCACATAGAAGGGAAACCACTAAAGGCAAAGGTGTGAAATGGAAGGTTTTTCAGTCTGAAATTGGTCAGACATGCAGTCAAAATGCATAGGTAATTACTGGTGATCAGAATTTAAAAGCTAGAAACAAAAAGGATCAGAATCTGGGACATAAGACTTTCATGATAGAAATGACATTAGAGATCTAATGTTATGATTTTGCAAAACCAATGATTATTCACTGAAAATGCACTTTTCCAGTGAATTGCAACTATTCACATGGGCCTCACCAGATGGAATACACAGAAATCATCAAATTAATTACATCTGTGAAAAGAGATGATGGAGAAGTTCAGTTCAACACCATTCGTCAGAAGGAGGGAGGAGCTAGCTGTGGAGCAGAACATCGATTGTCTGCATGCAAGTTCAAGTTGAAGCTGGAGAACTTTAAAGAAAAACACCCTTGCCATCTGAATTTAAAGAGGATCTCAAGAATATATTTGACATACTGGACATTAATGACCAAAGACCAGATGAACTGCAGCATGATATCAAGGACAGCAGAGATGAAGATAGCGAAAGATGATTAAAAAAAAATGAAGATACCAAGGGCTCAAGTAGAAAGCAAATGTTCTGAGAATATGATGATGGCAATAAATGTGCTCGACACAATGGATGGATGGACAGATTGTGATAAGAGTTGTACAAACCCCCAATTTAAAAAAAAAAAAAGAGGAGATCAAGGGCTCAAGTAGAAAGAAATTGTTTTGGAAAGCTGATGGCCACATATGTACACACGTGTTCGATACAATGGATGGATGGATTTTGATGAGAGCTGTAAGGGCTCTCAATAAAATAACTCATTTTAAAAATGCATTAAAAATGTGCTGATCTGGCTGTGCTGGGAGAAATACTTGAATTTGCCTGTCTTACCTGCTGCTTCTCCAAAAATCTGCCTGGGTTTGGTTCCCCCATTTTTCTCTCCACCCCTCCCTACACACGAAAGATGCCATGGAGGGCACATATGCCATATAGGGGCAAAATGCTGAGCCACCTGCCCGTTTTTCTACCTCTTTTAAGTAGAACTCCATGTGAACGGGTCTTCCTTTTTGTTTTGTTTTGTTTTGTTTACTTAAACTCTTTCAAAAGCTAAGACCTCACACACAATACACGCACACACAAGTGCACAAACAATGCAAATCAACAGAAAAACGTAAATGTATGTACAGTTGGCATGGGAGTGTACAAAGCAATGTAGTTGATCTTTTCTTTTTTGTTTCGATTTTGCCTTTAAGTTATTTTACCTTTTGTTTTTTGTTTTCCTTTTTTCCCCCCTCGGGGCCCCCCCTTTTTGGAAAGATGCTCATTCTTAACCTAGAGGTAGGTCCATGTTATGTATGTATGTATGTATGTATGTATGTATTTGGCCCCCTTGTCTCCCTCTCCTCCAAGCTTCAACAATTGTCACCCTGGTTTTCCTTTCCTCTCTCTTCTTCTGGCTTGGGAACCTTCTGGGGCGGGCTGCGATGCTTGCCTCTGTTTGTGGGGTGATGAGAAGCAGGAGGACAGCTACTGTGGCTCCCCTAGCTTACCAGGCGCCCCCCCCCTCAACCACTTACTCAAGTGGGTCGGGTTCTGTGGGTGACGGGGAAGGGGGCACTGCCAACCTTTGTACATAGGGAGGATCTATGATAACACTTCCAGATGGTGTGTATTCTGGATCCTCTCAGGGCTGTGTTCTGAGCAGCATGTAGCCTGCTGGTTTTATCTGAGTGAAATACTGTACAGGGGAATAAAAAGAGATATTATTATTATTATTTTACACTTGGCATTTTTTGAATAATAGCCTTTGTCTTAATAAATAAATAAATAAATGTGCTGTAAAACTTGGCTTATACACAAGTATATATGATATAAGGTCTGGTTTTACTTCCATAATGATCATGTAGTAATGGCTGTTTCATTAAAATATTGTTTACTTAACAAAATGAAAGAAATGACTAAAATGGATATTGAATTAGAGAATGTTTTCTTGTGCTTATTTTCGCCACAATTAAAAACAAAAATAATTACATTAGTAACAGTGAGTACAAGGAAGAAGAAAATGTTCTAAAATAGTAATTATTATACAACTTTTCTTGATATGATTGAATTCTTGGATTGTATGCTATGTGGATGAAGTGCCATTAAAACTGCAAAAAAAGAAGAAGAAATGATCAAAATAGATACCAGAACAGAGTCTGAAAGTTGTTCTAGAATGGAGAGAGACACAAGTAAGAGGAAGAAATATTGAATAACATAGAAAAGTTCAAAGGGTAGCTTTAGAAGTCAAAGTAAAGTATTATAATGAAATGTGCAAGGATTTGGAGCTGTAAAACCAAAGCGAAAGAACATACTTAACATTTCTCAAGCTGAAAAACAGGACAAAGGAAGAAAAAAAAATCATACCTCAAATTGCAATATTGAGGACACCAAACTGAGCCTACTAGCATAATTATGAGTTGGGCTGCTAACCACAAGGTTACTGGTTTGAGACCACCAAGTATTCTCTGAGAGAAAGATGAGGCTCTCTTACTCCTGTAGAGTTGCACTCTCCAACGTCCACAGAGCAGTTGTAGCCTGTCCTTTAAGGTCCACTGTGAGTCTGCATTGGCGCCATGGCAGTGAGTTATTTATTATTGGCAAACATTGAATAACACAGGAAGCATCAAAGGAAGCCGGAAGGAATACACAGAATTCCTGAACCAAAAAAGAATGCATGCAACTATCTCTAGCAGTAGCATATGAATGAGAACCAATGGTATTGAAGGAAGAAGTCTAAGCTGCATTGAAGGTATTGATGTAAAAGAAGACTCCAGGAATGGACAGAATACCAATAACAATATTTCAACAAATGAATACAGGGCTGGAGGCGGTCATTTGTCTATGCCAAGAAATTTGGAAGAGGGGTACCTGGCCAACAGACTGGAAGAGATCCTTGTTTGAGCTCACTCCAAAGAAATGTGATCCAACAGCATTATTAAGTAAGATTCATTTTTATGATACTATAAAACAGAGAATTGCTAAGAATACAAGTCTGCTTCAGCAGAGGACAAAACTGTAGAGATATCAGTGTGGATGCCAAATGGATACGACTTCTCAGCTTGTCTTAGATAAAAATTTAGAACAG
>PVJH01033825.1:0-21168 GCA_004026705.1 Nesogale talazaci | reverse complement strand
AGCTGATAACAGTAATAATAATGATAACAACAGCAACAACAATGGTAGTATAGACCTGAAACAGAATTCAAAGATCAGAAGAATTGAGTCACCAAAGGGAAAAGGAAAAAGGAGAATTGAAAATAAGCTCAGACCTAAAACAAAGGGCAATATAGGAAAACATTGCTTTTGAGAGCAGCGGTATTCCTCAGTCCAATGGGAGATGGGACTGAGAAATTGGAAGGCAATATCCCTCCACATCTCTGACAAATACTGATGATAATGTAAGCACTACGTTCTACCAATAAAACATAAAGGAAATCATAGTTACACTCCTTAGAAGTGCTCAACAAATGGGGACTAACTGATTTAGGCAAATACCTTTTGCTCTGAGATTCTTGCTTTTTCATGGCTGCCATAGTGAATGAAATCCTGGTGTTGTGCAAAGTATGACCATACACCTCCAGAGTAGAATGTAGGGTTTTTCATGGCTGGCTTTTTAGAAATAGATCTTCAGGCCCTTCTTCTCAGGAATTCCTTTATTCTTAACTCAAATTCACTGCCATCAAATGGATGCCAACTCATAGAGATAGTACAGGACACAGTTGAACTACCCCATTTGGCTTTCCAAGATTTTAAGTCTTTACAGGATGGGACAGTCCATTTTTTCTCTAAAGAGTAACTGGTGAACTCAAACCACTGCCCCAGTGGTTACAGTTTTATGTGCAAACTACCTATGCCTGGAGCTCCTTGAGATGCCTCTGGTTGAACATATATCTCTAACTTTTGGTCAGCTGGCTGAGTGAATTAACTGTTTGCATCACTCACAAACTTCTGAGTAGAACACTAGCAACTGCAGATCTGGAAAAGCATTAAGAATTTCCTTCTTTTTTCCTCCCTCTCTTTCAAGCCCCAGGAAGAGTTTGCCATCGATTAAAATGTTTAGAATTCTGAATGAACACAAAGACCTACCTCAAGGGGCCTCAGTGATTAACAAAGTCACAGATCCTCAGAGGAAATGCCAGTTCTTTCATCACTGTGTGGTTCCTACAGGTTAAGGCCTTCTGAAGAGCATGATCATCTTACTGAATGGCTTTTTATTTATTTTTTTTGGGGGGGGGCATCACTGCTCTGGTGGGAGTAGGAGGCCCAGCCCCACTGCTGGAATTGAACCTCCGTCCCAGTGGGCCGCAGTCCCGTGCACAACCACTACGCCACCGGGGCTCAGCCCTGAATGGCTTTTTACTTAGGGGTCTGTGCTGAGTTACCAAGACAGTACTTTCCTAGACCCATGTCTTATAATTTATCCCCAATGAACTCCCACTTGGGATATTTTACCAACATTATTATTCTAGAAATGCTGTCTCTGTGAATTGTTCCTGTTGGGTGCTCTTGGATTAGTTCAGATGCACAAACAGCTCAGCTTTGAACTGTCTCATAGGGTTTTCTAGGTTGTAATCCATATAGGAGGAGATGGTCAATTCTTTGTCCCTGAAGAATTGCTGGTTGGGTTTGAACTACCAACCTTTTACTTTAATGCTCTCCTTGCTTTCTTATGATGTATAGGAATCTGGTAGTCATGGTTCTGTGTTTGTATATGAGTATTATTATAAAAAGCATTTTCCTATCACCACCCTTCACATCAAACCATGGAAGAATTTAATCTGTGGAAGTCAACAACTTATGTATTGTGGTCGGAAATCAGCCCATATTTGTATAATTTCCTCTTCTGAAGAAATTTAATTTCTGTACTATTGGTAACTTAATGACACTATCAATAGAATTGCTTCAAGCCTCAGGGATATGATTTATCATGGTCTTTTTTAATCAAAAGATAATGATGTCTCTCAAGTGAACCAGAGACATAAATAACCATAAACATATGAATGAAAAAAAAAGGGGGCTGAGCCCCGGTGGCATAGTGGTTGTGCGCGGGACTGCGACCCACTGGGACGGAGGTTCAATTCCAGCAGTGGGGCTGGGCCTCCTACTCCCACCACCGGAGAGCAGTGATGCCCCCCCCAAAAAACAAACAAACAAACAAACAAACAAAAACCATATGAATGGATTTTAAGCTTGCTCTAAATCTAGCCCCAGTCTAAGAATAATTTATTCTTATGATATGGCACTACCGAATAGTTGCCCGCATGAAGATGGGGGTGCCAGAGAAAAGTGTGATGAAAACATATGGTGCCCACCTATCAGAAATCCATCATCTTTTCAACCACCTCAAAGGCTTGTGAAAGCTAAACCATGAACAAACCTGAAGAAGGATTGACACCTGTGTCAATTGTGGTATTTCTAGCAATACCATAACAAAATAAACTCTGCCTGGTGGTAGAGTGGTCATACTTTGGACTGCTAATCACAAGTTCAGCAATTTGAAACCACCAGCTGCTCCCCAGGAGAAAAATGGGGTTTTCTACTCCCCAAAAGAATTACAGTCCCACAGGGGCGGCCCTGTCCTGTTGGGTCACTATTTGTTAGAACCCACTTGATGGCAATGAGTTTATTTTGTTTAGAAGTACAGCCAGAATACTTCTTAGAAGGAAGAGTGGCAAGCCGTTGACTGTGTACTTGGACTTGTGCTCAGCAGAGACCGCCTCTGAAGAATGAGCGCAGCATGCTTGGTAGTGTAGAAGGAGAGTTAAAAAGACGAAGGTCGTGACCGACCTGGCTAGCTTAGCGCGGGTCAGTTCCACCCTGAGGGACTGTTCTGGGTGTGCCATTGATCAGAATTGGGGCACAAAGGACCCTAGAAGCCCTGATGGCGTGGTGAGTTATGTAGAGAGAACACAAGGTCAGCAGTTCGAAAGTTCCACCTGCCTGAAGGAGAAAAACATGAGAGTTTCTACTTCAATAAAGAGTTACCGTCTCAGACACTCCCTACCCCCCATCCCCCACCCCCCGTGGAAATACTAATAGACTCATTGGCAAAAAAAAAAAAAATGAAGATCTTCAATGAGGTAAATTGATGCTGTGGTTGCAGCAATGAGCTCAAATATGGCAGTGATTATAACAGTTGTGCAGGACGGGGCCTTCATTTCCTCTGTTGTATACAGGATTAGTCTGAGTCAGAACTGACCCAAGGGCAACAAACCACAGTGGAGATGTTTACCTTAAAAGTATCTATTATTCCAGGGACTTAAGTTGAAAATGCTTTGAGAATGATGACGGCAACAGATGTACAAGGTGTGCTTTGCTTAAAAGGGATGTATGTATTGATTGTGATAAGAATTGTATGAGCCCCTAGTAAAGTGACTTATATAAAAAAGCTTCTATTAGTGTGACTTCTAAATTTAACCTTTATCTACCCACATATTTTGTTTTATAGGGGACTTGTCTCTTTCTCCAGAAATACATGGATAGTAATTCTTGCGTGAAAATAATATTTTTTCCAATCTTCTTAGATATAGTTTCTTCTTTGCCAGCCTTCCAATTCTACCTTTAGAAGGCAGAAGCATGAATGCCCTTCTTTAGTAACACATATTGCAATCATTTCTGTCTGACATTGTCTCTTTTGAAGGTCACTGTAACAAAAATAATAGAAAAAGATTATCTTTCCTTTCTCCTTCCTTCTTTCTCTCTCCTTTCTCTTTCTCACCTTCTTTATGAAGCTTGCACCTGTCTTGTCTTGTCTTTCACTTTAAAAAAATTATTAATTACACTTTTACTTGATCTTGTCATTCATTCACATGTGTAGCATATGAATCAAATGGTTGTGGCCACAGGGTTAGTGAATTCTGACAGAGTTTAAGTTACAAGTTTGCTGCTGCTGTGTAGTGGAAAGTGTATGGTGGCCAAGATCAGGCCTGTAACTTTCAAAAATGTAACTTTCATAAACCCCGTAACGTCACAAAGCATCCATTTGTCCTTTCCTCTAAAAGACAAGGAACTGCAACTGGAGATCTGAAGAGGTTCTTTCAGTTTGGAAATGCTCTGAGAGCATGTGTCCGTTATAAAGCCATGGTTAAGGTCTAGAACCCAAGGTGGACATTCATCGATGACATCATCAACTTGATGTCAATGAAATTGAGAGTGTTGAGTTTTGTTCAAGTATGGGTTTGTGCTGCTAGTAGTTCATAGGTGCAAATGAGAGAATTTCTATGAGTGTAGGAATCTGCAACCTAGGCTGTAATTTTAATGAGAGAAGATTGGCACACCTTGTCTCTCCACAGAACTGCTGGATGAGTTCAATTCAACAACTTTTCAGTTAATAGCAAAGTGCTTAATTGTTGAGCCACCAAGACTTCACTCGGTTTGTTGTTGCGAGTGTAAATTTGAGAAACAGGAAAATTGTCAAGCTTTCAGCAACTCTAATCAGCAAACCCTCCTGCAGGGGATTATGCCGTGGTCTAAGAATGATGCTTATGCTAAGAAAGAATGAAAGTGGAACATTTGAAGTCATTTTTGTTCATCTATAACTTATAGGTAAATCTTGGGTTGTTAATTGGTCAGTTGAAAAATGAGACTGTCTGCTCTCATAAATATTTATGACCTCAGAAATTCTATTCAATGGTGGAGAGTTTGTTTTATTTTTTATACTTTTAATGAGTATGAATTTTCTTGGTGTTCCTATTTAATTAGTGATCTTCCTTTTTTTATTTTTGACTAGAACCAATAAAACTTTCAAAACATGGTTTATATTTGTCCTTTTGCTCAGTTACAGAATAGATTTGATAAAGGTCTTCTTTCCTTCTCTCTGTTTAGGTGGTGCTTAAATTAAGAAGCTACCCAGCAAGGCATTGTGAAGTGTATATTTTTTTTCTTCTCATCACAGGAAATTATTTGATCCATATTCAGAAAGAGATTTTTTCCCCGTTAGAAATTGTGTGGGTTTAAATTTTCTCCATGCTGTCAAGTTTTTCATGACTAATAAATGTTACCTGTATCAAGTCTTCTAATTATCTGAAAGATTTTGAGTTTTAGAGCCAACAGTTTCATTATGTTACCATCTGCCAAAGAATGTCTTTGGCAGGGTTCAGTAGAGAAAGAGGCAATGGGAATGAAAAGTAGACTAATTAAATACTAAGCCCATGTATAAAAATGATACCAAAGAGTTTTACTTAAACCAATTAGAGACTGTGTTTGGTCCCTTCAGGGCCCGTGTGGTTTTAAACTGCCTACCCTGCCGTCCACACCAAAGTAAATCTGAGAGAAAGCAGTGAATATTTGTCTCGTGGTGGATGTTCAGTTCCTTAAGATAATAGTTTATGTTAAATAACTTTTAATTTTGGTGTATTGAAAATTCAAATTAGCAAAGAAAGACAAAAACAAAACTATTAAGCTTATGAAAATCATATCTCCTACAGAAATAATGGCTAAACTGAGATATAGCATGCTTTTTGCGCTCTTTAAAAAGTCATCTCTCTCCATCACACAAGGAAAAGCAGATATATGGAATTTGGATGCCCCATTGTTGTTCACTATCGATGAATTGATTCTGACTCAAGATGATCTTATGTATAAAAGGTTAACATGTGATCTGGTCTTCCAACAGCTTCATACTCACTGATATATTGGGGTCCATTGTTAAGAGTATGAGATTCCTCCTTTAAAAAAAAGCAATACCATCTGACATCAAGTCTATTCCGACTCATACAAAACATGATGCAGGTTTCCTAGGCTGTAAGTCTTTACCAGAGGGATATCTGGTGGGTTCGAACAGCTGAACTTGCAATTACATGTCTGACAATCACCCAACAATCCTACCAGAGATTTCTCTTGTTGAGTGTCACTGAGTGGATTCCTACTCATCATGCACCTATACCAAACAGACAGAGACATTGCCCTGCCCTGTGCATCCTCACAAAGGCTCCTGTGTGGCATCTGTTGTTAGACCGATGTCAATCCATCTTGTTTCAGGTCTTTCTCTTTTTCACATTGGAGCGAACTCCTCATAGACTGGGTAAACCAATTCTAACAGAAATGATATATATGAATCCTTTTACTCAAGAAGGACATGGACATTTAGAATAGACCCTGATGTGGTGCAATTAGTCCCACCCCATGAAAGTAATATGCTACCATTTGAGGGAAGAATTGACAGGATGGCATGCCCCGAATGTTATTGTGCCAAGACTGCAATAGAAACTCAGTCTGAGGTGTGTTGGTGTACCTCTTCACAGGTACTCCTGCTATGTTGTATGTTAGGAACTAGATGTCTTCATAGAACCACCTCTCACTAACCATGTAGCCAAAAGAAAATGCCTTAACCTCTCCTTTTTGCCTCAAGTTTAACATCTACAGGGTCAGGATAATATAGCATTTACCTCAGTCTACTGGTGTAAAGATGCCAAGAGTTATAATATGTACAGCACCTAATATGATGCCTGGCATTTAGTATATCCACAGCAAACGCTACCTGCTGTCTTAGTTATATTTTGCTGCTTTAACCAAAATAGCACAGATGGGCAGTTTAACAAATAGAAAGTTATTTCCCTACATTTTAGGAGGCTAGCATTCAGCCCTTGGGGAAACTGTTCTCTCTGTCTCAGCTCTGAGGCAAAGTACTTTATTCCTCAGTTTCTGTTCCTTGACTCCTTAGTGCCTGGTTCCTTAGAATGCTCATACATTCTGGTGTCTATCCTCTTCCTTGTGGTTATTTTCTTCCATGTTGAATTCACTACTTTTTCTTCTCAAGTTAACCCCTGACATGGATATGATCTTATTAATGCAACAGAAATCAGATCCAAATGGAGTTATTACCACAAGCATAGTGGTTTGGACTTTAGAACATATATTGTTAGAGAACACAATTCAACCGTATCTATAGCATTATTTATATAGAAACTTTATTTTTAAAAAGACATCTTGCAAAACAAACATTTATGTAGAAAGACATATGAGGAGGGTTTACAAAAGTTTTTGGAAAATTTCACTAATCTTTAATTCCATTTTACGCAAATGATCTGAAACATTCTTGAACATGGCAAGATTTATAATGGTATAATAGGAAAGAAATTTTCATGAAAAAATATGAAAGAGAAGGAATAAGGAAATGATAAAATAGTTCTGTATCTTATTTACTTCATGCTGTTATTTTTAAAATGCCACAAATAGATGGCATTAACAAATGGCAAATGTATTCTCATAATTTAGGCGAATACTATCCAAATTCAGAATGCCAGCTCTAGGGGAAGGTGTTCTCTGTTGGCTCTGGGAGAAGATCCTTGTGTTCTTCCAACATCCATGGGTCAGGTGTTCCTTCAAGTTCTGCATGTATCTTGGCATCTTCCGCAGAGTATCAGAGCTTCTTAGAACAGGTACCCTGGGTCCAAAGGATATGTTCTGCTCTTCCTTCTTTGTGATAGCCAAAATCCTTTCTCTGCTCATGTGTTTGATCTCATTTTTATAAAAAATAAATTGACTCAACACATATGGTATAATAGGATACACAGACAGTTGACCTCCCTCTTCACCCAACCAGAATTTAATTTATACTCAAATATTTATCGCTGGCTTCAAGGAAGAAATTTCTTTGGCTTTTTAATTATTGACGGTGTTATTTTTTTCTTTTTCACTTTTTATTTTATATTATTATTTCCTTCTTGATGTTTTGCTTTGTGTTTTGTTTCCATTGAGTTTCCCAGTTTGTGCAGTACAGACAGTGGGTGCATAGAGACAACAACTGATGCACTGGTTTATTGGAGATGTACAGGGGTAGTGGAGAGGGGGAGGGAAGTAGAGGAACCAACAATTACTCCAGGAATGGGGAGGAAGCATTACAACTGATGGTGATGATGTATGCACAAAACTTTTAAGAAGCAAGGTAACTATAGGAGTGTGTGATATGTGAATACTACATCAAGAAAACTAGTGAAAAAGAAAGAAACCAAATTTGACCAGTGGTAACCATGAGTGAAGGAGGAAAAGTTTTCCTTATAAAATACTGAGTTTACATTAATGGTTGTGGAATAACTTGGAAAAGGATATCAATAATGGTTATATAATAGGAAGAATATAATCAATGGCACTGAATTATACAAGTGGAAGTTGTTGAATTGGAGAATATCTTGCTATATATATCTTTGCCAAAATTATAAAAATTTCAGAAAGAACAATGAGAAAAAGTAAAAAGAAAATGTTTTAGAATTGATCGTGGTGATGATTGTACAACCATCCTTGATATGTTTGAACTATTGAATTGGATGACATGTGGATGAAGTGCTAATATAACTTAAAAAAGAAAATATGGCAGCAACCACATGGACCGTAATATTCTTTTCAATGATGTCACTGTGAGCTGCTTTGAGATAATGAGCAATGTGTAAATTCAAATTTTATAATATTAAACAATTACATGATAAAATTACATGTAAGTATTTAAATTATGGAAATAGTCATCAAAGAGGTGGTGAAATAGAAAGTAATGTTAAAGAGATGATCAAATGAATGAGAGCTTTGGTTTTTTATGTGTGTCTACATGCTTATTCTCTTTTCTTTAACAAATATGACTTTAGAACAAAGGTGGGAAGCATCAAGTTTGTGGTCTAAGGCTCTTGAAATCATCAATACCAGCTAACATCAAGTTAGCCTCAACAAAGAGAAATAGTTCCAACCACAGTAGGGGTGAATTAATCAGATATTTGATCAAATACTACAGGCTACTTTTTAAGTTGATAATTTCATATGGCCCTTGTGTGCCAACATCAAACATCAAAATGGTCTTTTGCAGAAAAAAGATTCCTCACCTCTGCATTAAAATAATAAAAGAAAAATAAGAAATATGTTAGTTTCAAAGTAGTTATTTGTATGATTGCATAAAGACAACATGGAATGAATATAGAATGCATAAACTATAAAGGATCTTAAAGCTTCCTCACTCTAACTTTTTTTCCTTTAATGTGGAAATTACTGATATTTGTTAGTGACTTGTCCATTGACATAATCAGAGTAAGATTTCAGATATTTTTAGTCTTTTATTGGCCTTTATTTTTAGTGTAATTACTTTAGTGTAATTTACTTTAGGGTAATTTTCCATTGAGGTTTAATGTGCCACAATGACTGTGTTTTTGTTGTAATATTGATGAATATATGATTTCAAAAATATAACATGATGACTTAGAAATTAGAATGTCTCTTCTTTGGTGCTTTATGGGTAATATATAATTAAACTTTGAAGGGAAAAATGATCATTTCAGCTCTAAAATCAGACTGCAATTTCAGAGAGAATCTTAACCAAGAGAAATGTCTTTAATTAACTAATCTATGCCAATTAAGTAGTATGTCACTTGTAGTGAATATAGTTAATACCATGCAGATATCATTGGTTGAGAGGAAAGTGACAGTTATAGTTGGTGTCACAGACCAATTTAGACAAAAATCTGGGAAGAGACATCTCACAAGAAAATAGAAATATCAGGTATTAAGCTGTAACAAACATGCCCTAGAAAGTATGCATTATCCATTTTGGGTATAATTTTATTTCTCTTTTCTTCTACATTTCTAATTTACTAAGGTGCACAAGAAAAATCTATTTTTAGTCTTTTTTTGGCCTTTATTTTTTAGTGTTAAAAGAGAAACAATTTGCCTCACTGTAACAGATGTGTGCTTTTCCTTGTAGGTGGCTGTGGATCTCTTAAGAGCCATGTTTATTGCTTCAGAAAGTTTCCTGCATATATAACATACCTCCTAAGCTTCAAGGTCAACATTGAATATGGACACCTCACCAGTCACTGAATCTTATGATCACAGTGTTATTTTTCTACTCTATTTCAGGGTAAATTTATCTTCTTGGATGTAATATTTGATCAAAGCACTCTAATTCACAAATGTAATATGCCTTATCAGTTGCTGTAGAGTTAAATTTGACTCTGGGGATCACATGGGTGTTAGAGCAGAACTGTCTTCCATGGAGCATTCAATGACTGATTTTTTTTTTTTTTTTTAGAAATAGATTGCAAAGCCTTTCTTTAAAGACGTTGGGCTCGAACGACCTACCTTTCTGAGCAGAACTTGTTAGTTGTTGTCAGGTTCATTTTCACAGCTGCTAGATACATGCTGAATGAAAGTGTTCTACAGAATTTTCAAGGCTATGATATTTTGGAAGTAAATTGCCAATCTGATCTTCTGAGGAACCTTTATAGATAGGTTCAGTCTCTCAGTTAATAGTGGAGCATTTAGCCATTTGTCTTGCCCAGGGACTCCATTATAAAAGCAGGGTGCTGGTGGGTGCCACCACGTACATTGTAACTCAGAGAAAGCCCATGGGACAGATGGGGGATCCCCATGGGGACTCCTAAGCCATACTATTCACCAGCAGTTGCCAGTGGCTAGGTAACGTTGAACTGCTACAGTGAAGTATAAATAAACTAGGTTGTTATTGTAATCCGTGTCATTGCTTTTGTTAGGTGGTTAATTAATCCAATACATGGCTGTCTTGCATCTAATAGAATGAAACAGTGCCAAGTCCTGTAGCGTCCTCACATTCTTGCTTGAATCCATCAATGTCACTGTTTCAATCCATCTCAATAAAGGCTTTCTTTGTCACTAATCCTCTACTTTACCAAGCATGATGTCCCTCTCCAGGGACTTGGCCTCTCTGGACATGTCCAAAAGGTAAGAGACAAAATGTTGCCAACCATGCTTACAAGGAGTATTCTTGCATGTTTTTTTTTTTCCAAGACAGATTTCTTCATTCTTCTAACAATTGTTGGGATAGGTAATCAATACCTGTTGTGACCAACTCCATAATTCAAATGCATCAATTCTTCTTTGAGATTCTTAATTCATGGGTTTCCCATGAATATTAGATGACTATAAATACCATGGCATGGGTCAAGGAAACTTAATCCTTAAGAGTGGCATTTTATGAACATTTTGAAGAGATATTACTCATTCAAATAGGCATATATTATTAGGCTGCTGCTATTTTGATTTTTTCTTTTCCTCTGTAGGGGCTCTTTCCCATCTGTATTTCTAGTTTTGTGAGATTTCTATTCATACCTTTTGCCAAATTTTTAATTGAGTTTAATTAAGAGGACAGCAAAACATAGTCTACAAAACCACAGACTTTTTATTTTAAAAATATATCAAAATGTAAAGCTATCACTCTTGACCTCTTCTCCATTGCAGTCTATACACCTCTGAAGGTGGTGTCCCCTCTCTCTAACCCTTCCCTGCATAATTCTGCACTCCAAGTGGTACACTACATGAAAATGACAGTTTTATCAAGTTTGTTCAAGAATTCAGATTGTATTCCTTTTAAGTAATCTGTATTTGGGAAATAAAATGAAGTCTGAAAGGGCATGATGTGGGCAATTCAGGGGATAGGATAGGTTGTCCAATGCAATCTTTGCTCCCTGGAAGAATAAGCAGGCATATTATCTTGATGAAAAATAATGCCTTTATACAACATTTCAGGGTTGTTCCTTTGCTTACCAATGCTATTTTCAATTTTCCTTATACATTCCCTTGATTTTCCTGTGTCTGTCAAGAAAATCTAAAAATATGACTCCTGTGAAATTCGACAGCAGTTATTATAACTTTCTGAGCTTTTAACTGACATGGCCCAGCAAATCCCCATGGAACCACTGCTTTGAATAGGCCCTCCTATTTTTTTAAACACATTCTAAGAAAAACTAAGAGAAGCATAGTTTTGAGAGAATTTGTCTGCAAACACCCCCTGATTGCAGACATGCTTACACACAGCTATTTGGAATACATTTTTCCATGTATGAACTGGAACACTTAGTGTGAGATTTCTGCCTTACCCCCATGCTATTGGATTTTAATAGTTCATTGCGTATTTTGAAAGAAACCCAGCGGATTTCAATTCCAATCAGATATATGTAGGATGGAATAGAGGTGTCCAAGAGGCTACAAAGGTTATGAAAGCAGATTGCTACAGCTTTTTTTCCCCCATGGAGTAATTGGTGGATTCGAACTGCAATCTTTGGGTAAGCAGCTGAGTGCTTAACTTCTGTGCCACTAGTCTTCTTGATATGTTGGACGGAAGTCCTATGATCACCATATGTTCTGCCAATATTCTACCAGGCCCCTGCTCGTCTTTTTATTTTCTTCATAGTGTCTTTCAGTGAGCAGAGTTTCATTTTATTGAAATCCAACTTATCCGTTTTTTTTCTTGGCCCAGGAGATGTTTAATGGAAGAGTAGGCATCCTCATAGATTATTGCCTAGTTCTGGCAGTCGGGAGAAAATGATCTGGTCCAGTTGGAACTGGATCAACAGCAATGATTTGGTTATTTTCTCTGTGTAAAAATGTATGCCGGCATGTATTGGCAGTCATCGGCTGCTCGGTGGAGCAAAGGTGCAAGCAATGGTCTGTAAAAGAAAAAGAAAAACGCTTCGAGAGAAGTCTCTCTATGATCTTTCATATTCACATCCTATGTGGCCAAAGACATAGACTAAAACTGTGGGCCCAGCAGGAGCCCTTGCCTGGAAGCTGTTTCCCACTGATTGGAATTTACTCATTTCTTCTCATTTTTACTCATTCTCAATTTTACTCGTTTCTGACGAGGTGACCCAGGCCATTTTGTTAGTTGCTGTGTCCTCTTCAGATTTGGGTTCAAGGGGAAAACTTAAAGCTTGAGCATGTATGGACTTCTAAATAAATCCTCTACCATGTACAGAGAAAGTACAAGTATGCCCACTAATTTCTTACAGACTTGGAACTTGTAATTCAGGGATATATGGAGATTCAGTTGAAATAAATGCTATTCTGGATACCATAGGAAACAAACATAAGCATACTAGTAAAGCTCGTTCAATAACTTCACAGGTTTGAAAGGTGATCTAGGTACAAACACAGGAATGATATATCCATCTTGAGTGCTTGCAAGTGTATCACCTGTGGAGAAAGAATGCTTCATCTTTTTAGGCACTCATGACAAATTGTCTCTGTACATACTCCATAGGAAATCACAATAACATTTGAAAACGCAACATGGTAGCAGTCACATTCTCCTACTGTAGCAAGATTTGAGCTAAGTAATAGTAAAAGATTAAATAGTCACCACTGACAGCACACACACACACACACACAACAACAACAACAACAGCAAATCCCAAATAGTCTCTTAGAAATGAAAATGTATCTGGATTAAATACCACTGAGATCAAATTATAAATTAAAATGTTTGTTATATCAAGGTTGGTCAGGTTGTCGGAAAGTGGGCATGAATATATGCCATTGTTGTATGAACTAATATTGCCTTCCCTGGAGTGCAATTTGAGAGCACTTATCAAAATTAAACATGTACCTACCTCTTGACCTAGGAAACCCACTCTCTGGAATCTATTATAGAGAAATATTTGCACATGCTGGCAGTGATATGAGCAGAAGAATGGACATTTATAGCTCTTAAAAATCCTGTGTGTGTATAGGAATAAAAGAATATTTTTTAAAATAAACAGACTTTTAATAGTCATTAAATGTGGGTTATATGAGAGGAAAGGATTTCTAGAAAATTACTTTTAGCTACATATTTCTGTATTACTTGAAATGTTATAATTAATAAAAAGCAATAGGATAAAGATAACATTTTCAATAGTGGAGTATTTTGAATATGATATTCATATGATTAAAATATTATAATGTCTAATGATCTATTTAGACCCTCACTCAGATGCTGAAATGCTAACATTATACTACAGAGACTAAAAGCATGTAGGAAAAATATTCATTGGTAGAGATAGGAGATGAACAAAAAAGCCACTCTTTAAAAAAGAGAAGAAATTATTTCAAATGAAGCTTGACAGTTAATGGTTTAGGAAATACATCCAACAGCTGGTTCTTTGAAAAATTGAATAAAATAGAAAATCATTTGGCAAGCCTAAATAAAATGTAAATACTCCAAATTAGGAGTAGGAATAGGATATAACCACTAAGAGAAATGTTACAAGATAACACTTTGTAAACCTTTAAGACACTTTACTTATACGTCTTTATAGAACTCATGAATTTCTGGGAAAAACTGAATTTACCAAATTAGCTCCTTTCCATCCTTTTAAAACCAAAATGCTATTATAGGATTTAGGACCTGGAACTCAAATGGAATTATAAACACAACCAGAAGATTAGGATTTACAGCATATTTTAGGGGGAAGCACAATCCATGGGACCATCTTAACAAACAATTGCATTGTTTCTCATAACCCCAAATCAAACTCACTGCCTTGTGTCAATTACCATTGATGATAACCCCATTGGACAGAGAAGAATTGTCCCTGTGGGTTTCCAAGACTGAAACTGTTAACAGGAGTGGAAAACCTCATCCCCACCACCACCACCCATGCCCCCAGAGTGTCTGGCAGCTTTGAACAGCTGACTTTGAGATCTTCAGCCCAAGGCATAACCACCGTATGATTTTAACTATATAGTAAAAAAGAAAGAAAGAAAAAGAATAAAAGAAAGGTAGAATAATACTCTTGCAGGCAGTTGGTGGATTCCCACTTAAGAACTATCATCCGTTTCATCGTATTGATAGAGCCTGAAGATGATACAGGTACCAAATGGTTGTCTGCCCCATGGGCTACTGGGATCCCTGCACTGATCCCTGAAGTTAATCTTCATGGTTATCAGGCAGCCCTTGTCAGATCGGTTCACCTTTGCAAGGGTTGCTTTAGGAAAGAGTGTATGTCAACATTATTAGCAACATATATGAGCAGATGTTAGCTGGGGGGCTTCTAACAAAATGCGCCCAAACTGGGGTACGAAGACCCCCTTTTTCTGGTTACACTACGACAATATATTTTGGTGTGAAAATGTGACATCTGAGGCAGCAACAGCTTTCTTATAACCACAAGGTGTGTCTAAATGACTGAGAATAGCTGAGAGTGGAAATACAAAGATGGATTCTTAAATGCTATTGCAGGCACACTAACCATCCCTGGAATCATCTTATTCTAATACTTTTTGAAAGAAATAGTGAATAATATTCTTTACTGTTCATGCCACTTTTACTTAGTATTTCAGTGAAATACTAAACACTAAAGGTGAAACCATTCCAAGACTCATGTTAAAAGAACTATTTTAAAGTGTTTTGGAATTGGAACAAATTCAATGGAATGGGAAAATAATACCTAATTTTTAGGTAAAAGAGAGACATTATCATGGCTAGTGACAGGTATCATCATGTTCCCCTTGGAAAATACAAGAGAATCATCAGAAAATTATTGATGTCTGAAGGCAGTTCCTGAGACTGTATCTATTTCTCTAATATCCCTCATTTGAGTTTTGCCTTATGTTCTATTCTGTTTGGTTGAGGCTTTACATTTTGGGCCCTAATACCACAGAGATCTTCTCAGTGTATCATATCAAGAAGCACATAATTTGGGGGATGTCTTATTCCTAGCATCTTGATTTTGCTCACTTGATTCATGTCTGCCACATATCTTTACTGTATAGTTATGATTTTTCCACTCATTATTAATAAATATCTTATATGGGCATCTTTTGATATTATTTAAATGTCCTATTTATCCTGAGTAAATCACTCACTATTTTTAGCATTCAAAAAGTGAGCTGGACAATGGTAATTTTACATTGTCCTCGATTCTCTATTTATTATTTAGAATTCGTGTACATAAAGATTCCAAATGGAATTACCTTCCAGTCTTGGAAGCAGTCACTCATCTAAAGTTTCCTTTTATTGGAAAGCAGTATTTGCAAACCTAGATCTGGATACATTGAGTGTTCATTGCTTCTAGAATATAGCTGCAGATAAATATAGGGACTGCATTGCTGTTGCTACTTCATGAGGCATATTAGTGGCAAAGGGTTTGAACACTCAGCTGATAACCCCCAAATCAATGGTTTGAGCTCACCAGCAGGTCTTCACGAGAAAGATTTTAGCAATTTCTTTTTGTAAAGAGTGCCTGTTAAGGCATTTCTCTGACATCTGTGAATGACTGAGCATGAGGTCCTTCAGTAAGACACCAGTCTTAGTCTTGGTAGAGAGGTCAACTGTATTTTTAATTCTACAGGGGAGATCTCGATAGATTTTCTTGAGGGCCCATCAGAGATTATTAAGAGAATATTTAAAGAAAATTATTGAAAACTGCATTAATGAGTTTCATTACTAGAGGGCATCGAGGTTGTCTTATGAGAATTTTGTTATAAAACTTTACCCCATCCACTCAGGAGGCTCTTTCTTGCCCTGTTAGACTTTTTTACCATAAATTCACAGAATATTTAAAGGAACATGAATTAAGTTTCGAGAGGATTCCAAAGCTGGTATCAAATTAAAAAAACAACAACATAGAATTCTTGGAGGAAATGACGAGAGAGCTGGAAACTCTGCCTTTAGAAATGTCCAGACCTTGTCAAGTAATAGTAGCTTCACAATTTAATGCTTTGTTGTATTAAGGTTTCTATGATTTTGACAGCAATGTGTTGTGATTTACTCTTGTGTTTTGTTGTATAAGAGTTGCTTTCTCAGTTAAATGAATCGCAAATCTCTTTTTCTTCACATTTTGTTAGCTGTCCTTTCCCGAAGTTGAGGAGGCCATTTATTGCACAAATGCATTAAAATTGAGGAAGCCCAAATGACTTCTTTCTATTTGTTTGTGGGTATAATGTCTGGAAGAAGGTTCTGTCCCATTCAGTGCTTGAATATCTAATTTTGTCTTTATGCCAAGGGAGTCCTTCCATGATACAGGTAAAATAAAGGCTGCTAACCACAAGTTGGTGGTGGGAGTTCCCTCAAAAGTCACTAGGAGAGAGGCCTGGAGATCTACTTCTGAAAAACAAAAACAAAACAATAGTCATTGAGAATCCCTTGGGACCTCATTCTCTGAAACATGGTCGTCATCAGGAATTGCAATTGATGTGATGCCAGCTGATGGTTCAGTCTAAGAGTTTGAAAGGTAGGGCTATAATTATGTAGGTCTATAATTCATTTCAGATTAGTTTTCTTTGGTATGGAAAAACTACGTTGTGTACTAATTTATTTTGGGGGGGGGGGAGTATATGTAGATATTCAGTTTCCTAGCACAATTTGTGGAACTGTCTATTCTTTTTCATTGAGCAAATTTGCCACTTGGCATCCTTATTGAAAATTAATTGCTTGTAAATGTAAGGGTTAATTTATGGATTCTCAATTGAGGTATATATCTGCCCTACTGTCTTGATTAGACTGTTTTGAAGTTGGTTTTGAAGCTGGAAGGAATGAATACTCTTCCTTCATTTATACAATATATACTAAAGAGCTCCAAAAAATTGGCAAAATGAAATTTTCACAAACTTTTTTATGCTTCGTTCAGTGTGTGCCTAGGCCATCCCTCGCTTCTGGTGGGGTCACATTCTAATGGCTTATCAGGCAGAATTGTGAATCAATTCTGGCATAAATTGAACATGAATGATTCCTTTACTTTTACTTTCATTATTTCTGATCTTAATTATCGATATCCTAACAAATACAATATTTATTCATCTTCGGGCCTTCAAATACCACATATACACTTAAAGATGCTTAATGCATACATCCGTACTTAAAAAGTGCAAACTCCATAACATTTTACTACAATGGTAAAGAGTTAGACAATATCAATGTTTTCTCAGATGGGAGAATGACTTCACTTCTTGGGGAAGGTTCTGGATCTTCTGGATTATCTCTGAGAAAGAGGTACTGCTTCTTCTAAGAAAATTAGGGAAGGTTGTCTGTATGCTCCTTTTTCTTTTATCTTGTTTTTAATATTGCTTTCTGAATCTATCTGCTGACCATAGCAAAGCAATCAGGGTTTGAGGTCATGTTTTTAAGGACTCAAAGCCTCTGAATTCATTTAGAATAAAATGCCACTGCATTTTTTCCCAATTCCTTTCTTCTCTCTTCCTCACTACTTTTTTCATTCACTTTGTTTTCTCTGCCATTAAGAAGTAAGTTCCATAGTCTCTTCTGACCTTTGTTTTGTCTTTTGTCTCTTTCCTATCATTTTAATGACTTTTTGCTTTCTTCATGAATTCTGTTCTTCATGTCTCCCTAAAACTTGTCTGATCATCAGTCGTTAACTTTCAAAGGGAAAAAGCTATTCTTGACATAGTCTCTAAATTCAAGTGATTATACTCAAGGTCGTATTTTAGCTCTTGTGGATTGGTTTTAATTTTCTTCACTGTGTTAGTCCGGGTAGACTAGACAAACAAATTCATCGACATGCATATGGGTATAAGGGAAAGGTTTATACACAAGAGGAATGGAACATTGAGAAAGCATCTCAACTCAGTCCAGTTCAAAGTCTTAAGTTCGATATTAGCCCATATGCCTGATATCAGGCTACAAAGTCTCCTTCTGACTCATGAAGTCACAAGCCAGTGGGTGCAGAGTCCTCGCACTAGTAGGAGTCTCCCCATGGCTCCTCGCTTCCAGGGCTCAGGGACCATCAACAGCATCCAGTGGTGGTAGAAGCAACTCAGCGCTGGCAGGGGTCTCCAAGTGGCTTCTCCAGCTTCAGAGGTCTGGTTCCATCAGGGTAAGGCTGTGTGGCTTCTCCTCCAGCTCCTCCAGCTCATCGGATGCTGCCATCTTGTCTTGTCCCTAGTTCATTGTTTCAGTGAGTAGAGTGACTCTCAACTGGGAACAATGGTCTTTCATTTCCACGAGGGAAATACTGCAAGACTTCCCAGCAGTCTCAGGAGAAAGCCATGCCCATACAGAGGCCTCATTGGCTACTCAATGGCTATCTCCAGATTAACAGGCTAGACTCCACCCCTACATCCCAATCATGAAATTGACATCGGTATATGACTGCCACATTCATGTTCAACTTGAAATCCCATGTGTGCAATTGACATTCTGTTATGTGTTTGTCCCCTAGCATTCTTTTGGCTGATGATATTAAGTGTCTCTGTTGCCTCTTTCCATAGATGCAGTCAATTTAATTCCCGTAAACTTCATCTGAGGGGGTCTATTTATGTGGTCTTGGTTTCGGTTGTTGAAAATGGCTTTTGCCATGAACAAGTTATTGATCTTACTAAATTTCATTGTGCATCGCCTGCTTTCTTTCTATTATGAATGCCATCATTTCCACCTTCCATTTTTGCTTCTTTGCTTTTAACTTTTGCATTCCCATCACCAGCAATTATCAATGCATCTTGATAGCATATTGGATCCTTTTCAAACAAAGAAATTGGTAGAATGTATTATTTTTATGCCATTGTCTTTATGGATTGTTGTGAAAATTTGAATAACAGTTGTAGTTTTTGGTCTTCTCTATATGCATATTGTTACTATCCTATCACACACAGCATTGCACTTCTGGAGAGACCTTGAAATATCCTGTTGTTTTTTCCACATTCTAAGTTTTGTTACATGCATCTGCCGTGAAAAGTTTTACTCATAGTACCTCTTTATAAAATGGATTAAAAAAAATCCCAGGCAGAGCAGTTCTTCAGTACCATAATTAAGTAGGGCACAAGTTAATCTTTTGCCACAAAGCATGAATATATTCAGAGTCAATTCAAGAAAACAGTTTTCAATGTTTAGAGAAAGAAGTTCCCACGTACTTTGCTGTGCTTTCTAATGCCTTCTGATCCCCTTCGGTAATTGTCTAATTCCTGCCCTACAATCTGTTTATAGGGTGAAAATAAGCATCCACCCAAGTGAGACATCCCTTCAGAGCATATACTTTCCATTCATTATTTCAATTAGCTACTCTCAAGTCTTTGTCTCCTCAAAGTGACATTTGGACTTGGGCCATCTCAAAGGTGGTTTTTGTTGCTAGCTTGTTCTGTGGCTTTTACTCTCAGGTAAAAGCCTTATGGATCATCAGTTATTGTCGAAAATTGAATGCTTAGGAAATATATTGCTTCAACATTTGAATTGGGTCCCCGTCCCCCTCCCATTGATTGTAGTTTTTATTTTTGTTACACCTCATAGAACACAGTCTTGGGCATGCATGACCCAACCCCAAGCTCTCTGCTGTCAAACACATTCTGTCTTATAATGACACCATAAAACAGAGTACCACTGCCTCATTGCCTTCTCAAACTGTAAATCTTTATGGAAGCAGACTGCCACATGTTTCTTGTGCATAAAAGTGAGGGGGTTCAAACTGTTAACCTTCTTGTTAGCAGATTAGTGTTTAACCACTTTACCATCAGGGCGCAGCGAACATGTGCATGGCCAGGCAGAATTCTCCTAGCCTCCAAAGGATGACAGTAGTTTCAATCTTCCATCTAACAGTTTCTTCCACTACTTTCCCAGTAAAACTTCCAGCTGGGCTGCCTCTATTGGTTCCACATTCAACCTACACTGACGGCCAGCTGGTTGCTCCATTGTTTTCCACAATACCCAGGACATTCATTGCTTCACTGTCTGATCCAGTTAAAGTCAAGGCCATTGCTAGGCTGGTCTGGGGGCTGTCCCTGAGGCTTGCTCCAACCCCAGAAGAGCTTGTGTATAGCTATTTTCCTCATTCTCTATGCTAAACTTCTAGTGAATCCATTATGTTATCTTTTTTTTAAAAAAATTGTGAGTTAGTTGTGGCTCTACAATGTGGATCAGCGGTTTTATATTCAATAATTCATATGCAGTTTGCTTTATCTATCCATTGCAATCCCTTCAATGCAACAACACTCATCTCAGCCCCTCTTTCTCTCTGAAGGCCTCTGAACTTTATCCCTGGCAAATTCTGCTCATCCCTTTATTTCTTAATATCCTGGAACTATCAGCCTTCATTCGATTGCTTATCCAAAATATGTCCATTCTTTTTCAGCATCCTAAAACTTGAACTTATTGTAGACAATTATATATTAGGTTTTTCTCTTTTCCCCAATTTTTATTCCATTTCTTTAGTTCTGTTTGGACCTTATCTTAATTTAAGATGTGCTCAATTTAAATGGTTGTATGAAAGTAGACTCTTTAGGTACTTTCTAATGTTTTACTTATTTTCTCTTCTTTTTCTATCATTATATTCTCCAACAATTTTTTTATGATCCCAATTTTCCTCCTCAAAGGACTTTTTATTTGTTACTTCAAAAATATTTAGTTGACTGTTGGAACCATACATGAGCACTTTCTTAATTCTTCTTTCCATCTTTCCATGCTATTCTCATACACTGCACTTTTATCTGTGCTGTAGACACAATATATGTTCTTTTTTTGCATGAGGCAGTCAGATAACTTTTAAAATATATTAAAGTATAAAACAATGCCACACCATCTCCATATTCATCTTGTGCATATGGATATTTAGAGCCAAGTTTCTCTTCATTGTCTTATTAATTCTTCCA
>PVJH01033824.1:0-21196 GCA_004026705.1 Nesogale talazaci | reverse complement strand
ACACACACACACACACACACACACACACACACACTGCATGAAAATCCCCTCCAGAAGGGACTGAGGTGGCCGAGGAGCTGGTCAGGGGGAGAGGAAGTGAAAGCTGCAGTGTTGCTGACAAGGGGTGACTTGGCAGGGCCAGTCTGGGGCTGAGTAACTGTGGACAGGCCACAGGAATTGTCAGTGGGCGGCTGAGGCCCACTCTTCCCAGCGGGAGGGCCTCTGACACCTTCTGATTCAATCCCCAGCCTGTAATCCCCTGTCAACTTCCAGCCCCAGCCACATCCCTCCCCCTCAGCCCCAGTTTTAACAGGAACTCTTGTTTCCAGGACGCCTAAGTCCAATGCTAGCTCCTTCCCTAGCTTGGGGATCTAGCCCCATTGAGGTCCCTCTGCCCGAGACAGAAGGGGCAAATGGTGCTCCCAGTCATGTCCGTGACCACCTTTCTCTTGGATCTGATGGGAAATCACAGGGCCTCTCTCTGCCAGAGGGATGTCTATGCCTTTTCAGCCCAGGTCTGCCTGCCATTGCAGGGCCTGGGGAAATAGGTGGGCGGAAGGGTGAGCTCACAGACATCAGATTTAGTCCAAGTTCTCTGTCAGGAGTCTGAGGAAGGTCAGTTGGTTGGGAGTGGGGTATGGTGGGGGTGGGATAGGGCCAAAGGTCCTCATCCCTCAGAGAGTTCAGTTCCGTTTCATCCCACCCGTCCCCCGTACTCCTCTGCTCACCGTCTGCTCCTGCTGTCAGAGGAAGGGACAGGAGCTGTTGGGTCCCTGTGCTCTGAAGCCCACTGCCTCCCTCACTTCCCTCCACCCCTCGGGAGCCACCTGCTTGATGCCCAGTCTTCCCCTATCGCCCTTCAACTTGGGCCTCACAGGACGGCAGCCCTGAGCTCACTCGCAAGCCGCAAGCCGGGCCTGGGACAGGCCGAGGTCACCATCCATGCAGCCCTTCAGAACTCAACTTGACCCCACTGAGCCCAGGAGTCCTACCTGCCCACAGCTGTGCCCCATCTGGGGAGGTGGGTGAAGCCCTCTGTCTTCCTGACGTCTCCTGTGGGTGCCAAGGCCCCCACTTGGCTCTGCTCTGCTGGCCGAGGCCCAGCGCCTGGCCTCACAGCTGCCCCACATCTGGAGGGGAGAGCCCTACCACCTGTCAGGCTGCTTCAAGGTGGCGTTGGGGCTGCTCCAACTCCATCCAGAGTCCAGATCTCCTGACCGCCCCCACCCCAAATGTCCCCCAGCTGACTCATAGGCACCAGGGCCTGTGGGGGTGAGGAAGGGCCCCCCACCGGTCGGGGCAGGGCTCTCCCCCCACCAGCCCCAGCGGCAGCAGCGCTGCCATCTCTTACCTCGGAGCAGCTGCCCTCCCGCTGCTCTGGCTCCTTCTGGCGCGCACGCACTCTTCTTCGACCAGCGACCAGCGACCCCCTCGCTCATCACACGCTGCGTTAGGGTTACTTAAAATGAGAGCGGGATCTCCAAGCTCCCAGGGGAACCGATGTGGTTTTCAGACAATAGCATTAACCCTTCAGGGGCCAGCACCACCACTGTCCGGTTCCCCCTCCCCACAACTGTCAGGGGGTGGGGTGGGAGGGAGCCTTGAGCCCTGGGTCCTTTGCATCCAGAGCCTGCTCTGGGGCCAGGTGGCTTCTAAAACAACTGATCTAAAGGGGCCGTGAAGATTGGGCTACCCCTTCTTCAGCTTCAGGGAAGAGGCTGCTGGGCTGCCTGGAAGTCCTTCCAGTTGTCTACCCTCTAACTTTCCCACCATGAGTCAGCCAGCCTTTCTCTTGCGGCATTGCTTGTGGCCATAGAGTCCAAGCCAGCGAGAGAAGCCCTTTTCCACCTCCTCCGACTCTCAACACCACGGCATTCTGGCTTTGTCCTCTGCGCCCCAGGCCCCTGCCCTCCCTCTAGACTGACTGGTGTTGGAGCTCTGTGATTTGTAATGTGCCCTTGCCACCTCAAGTAGTAAAACAATACTGGTAGTCTCCTCAACCTCCTTGCTCTAAAGAGATTTTTGCAGCACGTAACACATCACTTTCCTCTTCTGGCTATAGAAAGTGACCCCCCTCCCACCCCCTGATTAATAAGACTAAAAGTCAGACAGTAGGAAGGACTTCCCACACATGGGTAGACTTAGGAGTCTTCTGTCAGGGAAAGCTCGACCAGATTGAGGGGAAGATTCTAGAATAGACTGGGGAAGGGGTGGAGGATGTAGGTGAGGTCTTTGGGAGCGGGGGCGGGGGGCTTCGGGGGCTTCGGGGGCGGGGGGGGGTGCCTGAAGGCGGGAATGGTGAAGGGCAGAGCCCCTGGATTTAAAGGCCGGGGAGCTGAGCAACCCGAGAGCCCGTCAGGCTGGTGTCCCATCTCCCCAACCCTGAGCACAGAGAAGATTGATGGGTGTCATTGGGAGAATCAATATGATTTTCTCTTTTCTTTTTCTTTTTTTTTAATTCCCTTGTCTATGAAAGGCCAAGTATGCCCCTCACCCCACCCGTCCCTCATTACATTGCCTCCCCCTCGCCCCCCACACGCACCTCCAGCCCTGCGCTGATGGAGATGGGGATGGAGGGCCATGGAATTAAATTCTGGGGGTTGTTTTCTGGTTAAATCAACCGAAGCTAACATGATGGAAAGGTGAGAGAGAAGGGCTGATTGATGGGGAGACAGGAGCCGGGGGCCACGTACAAAGGGTCCTGGTGGGGGAGGCAGGGTGGGCAGAGAGGAAAGGGACTCTAGAGGGAGGGGGGTGCAGAACAACGCTGGTCTAGGGAGGGTGAGTTTATTAGCTAGGACTAGGCCCAGACATGAAGACTCACAGCTAGAGGGGCTGGGGACAGGTCAGTGTCGGGATGCAGGGCATTCTCTCAGGGCAGCACTGATATTTTATCTGGAGACCTCCTTGCTCAACGCCACCCCACCTCCCTTTCTAAAAGAATTTCCAGACAATTGGGGTCAGGTGCAGAAAGAGGCTGGGGCTGAGGGGGATTCTGGGAGGACGATCTGTTCTTCCCCGCCTCTTCGGGAAGACCCCTGTCAACGTGGGGGGTCAGAGCAGAATCTGAAGGGAGGGCAACGGGCTTCTAGAGTCTGGCACCCCTGGACCACTTCTGCCTCCCTCCCCGAGGTCTCCTGGAAGGGCAACTTCTGGAAGACTTCCCCTCGGTTACAGAGGCTTTCCTCCTTCTTGCCACCCTCGTAGCTCCCAGGAAAGTCCCTCGCATGCTCTAACTCCAAGTTCTTACCAGAACCAGATGAGCTGTTTCTGAGAGGCCTCGGCTTTCACCAAATCTGTGGGTCACGCTCGTCTTGCAGGATGAGGATGCCGGCAGTTAAGGTCAATCCACACTCTCTCCTGCCTTACGGCCTGGCAGAGGAGGCTGGGCACATGGGCCTTGGGCTCAGACCCCAGCTCCTGAGATGGCCTGGAGCCCTTTGCATGGTAGTGAGCGCCTGCTGACCAAATGAATCACTCCCTTTGGACTGTAGGCATCCCTGTGGGCACCGGAGCCCAGCACAGTGGCTGGGGGGAAGGCAGGGAGGCTTGGGGGGTGGGGGGAAAGAAGGGGGAGCTCTTCTCTATCCCCGATTGCTGAGAATACCAGCAAAGCCAGTCCTCCCACTTTAGCCAATCCGAGGACCCTGCTTGGCAACAAAACCCTTCACACAGCTTTTAAACTTTAATCTTATTTTAGCGTATTTCTTTTTTTTTTTTTTTCCCAGTTTCATGTAGTGCTTGTTTGAGTAATTAAAAAATCAAATAAAAAGTATTAAATGTACACTGCTTTAATTATCCTCCTAGCCATTTGACGGAGTTTTCGTATATATATTTTTCTTTTTGAGTACTTTTATTAGGGGCTCTTACATCTCTTATCACAATCCATACGTTCTGCCAATATGTCAAGCACCTTTGCGCCTAGGCCGCCCGCCGTCCTCATTTTCAAAGCAGTCTCTTCCCACTGGAGCCCCAGATCTCAGCTCCCCACTTCCTCAATGCATCTTAAACCACCTTCAACCACGCCCCACTCCCTGCCATTACTGTACGTGGCCGGACATAGCCCTGTGATCCCCACATGGAGTCCCTAGAGGGCACAGGTTCCCCCAAAGAATCTGGCCAACCAACCCCTTGTCAAAAAACTCCAAAAGACCAAATACAACTACTCAGCACCCTCCTGACATTGAAGAACCAACGTCTGTATGGGCGGAAAGCACACCGTCATTCTGGAGAAAGCATTGGTATCTGCTCGTGCAGCTCCCTGGATCTGTCCACTGCATCCCCGGGGCGGCACTGCCCACCTTGGGCAGCTCTGCTTTAAGGCCTGGGTTCTAGAGGTGGGCCTGGAGGCTCCCCCTGTCTGCCTGAAGAGAGGGCAGTGGGAAGGGGCCTTCCCCAGTAGGGGCTGGGCTGCTTCCCAGGTCCCCCTGAAGCGAGTCTCTCAGGACCATCACCCGTCTCCTCTGCTCGCCTCGAGGCTGGCAGGAGCAACCCCAAGGACACGTTATTTGGATCTCAAGTTGACTTTTACTCCCTGGAGTGAACATTCAGGGCACTGTTTCATGTCCAGGCTTCGGCACTTTGGATGGACGCCCTTGGGTATCACTCATGCCTTTGACCCAACTGGCATGACCATGACCAGGCCCTGGACACTGGGCTGGGGCCAGACTCTGGGCTCGGGGGTGGTCAGGTGGGGTGATGAGGAGTGTTGCCAGTCCCTTTCCTGAAGGAAAGCCATCAGCCACGGAGGCCACCCCTATCCTGCCCCCACCCTCACGTCTGTCAGATTAGAACTGGGGGCATCGGCTTTCCTGTGGCCCACATTTTGCCCTGAGATCGCCAGGCTTTCCTCAGAGGCATCTCAGGGTGACCTTGCCTTTAGGTTAGCAACTGAGACCTTGATATCACGCACCACCACGTAGGGACTCCCCAGGCAGGAGCTCTCGTGTCGGAGTGGCCACTCCTTGAGTGGCTAACCTAAGGTCAGCAGTTCCAAACCGCCAGCCACTCCTTGGGAGTAAGACGAGGCTTTCTGCTCTCAGAACCAGGTGCGGTCTCAGAAACCGCCCTGGGGCAGTTCTGGGGAGGGGACAGTGCTAGAGGGTGACTGAGAGTCCGCCTGGCCTGGATGGCATCGAGTGAGGAGCAGTACCACCTCCCCACCCCTCCCCCCTCCACCCCTACCCCCTTATTGTTACTTCTCTTTGTCTCTTCAAAATTCTGCCAAGGATCTGCCAGGGGCAGGGCGTTTTGGAGGGTGCAGCTGGCAGGAGCTGGTTGGTTCCAGAAAGGTCTGTCTGGCCAGTCCACCGTGGCAGGGGTAAAATGTCCCTTCAGAGGGAATCCCTGCCAAGGGCTGGAGATCGGGCATGGTTCCCATTCCCACTCCCCAGGACCCGGCTGGGACCTCCCTGGGGGGTCCCAGGGAGAACCAGGGACATGAGAGTGGAGGGCGAGGGGAAGAGAGGAGTGAAGAGGGGTCCCCTTGGGTCAGGAAGAGGCTGAGAGGGGTCTGTCCTCAGGTGGTCAGAGAGGAGGTGAGGACAGGGGTGTCCGAAGGAGGAGACCCAGGGGAAGGACAGAACATGGAGTGGGTGAAGTATCACTGGAGGCTGGGCGGAGGCAGAAGGGAATGCAGCCTGGGAAGTGGGGGGGTGGCTGGGGAGGGGACAGTGCCAGGAGGTGAGGGGGAGGGGTGGCTGCCTGGGGGAGGGAGGGGACACCGAGTGTGTGGAGTGGGTGGCTGTGGTGTCGTGGAGACTCTTCATGTCCCATTAGTGGCAATGGAAGGTGACATGCGGGGATCGATACCAATCGAGGCAACAGACTCCCAGTAATAAACCCATTTCACTCACACTTCTCCACCCCCGCCGGCCCGAACCCTCTGAAGGGAGCGAGGGCTCCCCACCCCCGAGCCCCTCTCCAGAGAGGCTGCTCTCAGAGCGGCCCCCAGCCTGCGCACTGGCATAGAGTCCAGGCCCCAAGCCTGAGAGTGAGTCCTTCTCCACAGGACTGGGGCTGGGAGTGGGGGTGTCTGACTCGCTCCTGTGAGGCTAGAAGCCAGGGTCCCCTCTCAGCATCCCTGCTCACCTTCTCCCCAAGGTGTGTGTGTGTGTGTGTGTGTGTGTGTGTGTGTGTGTGTGTGTGTATCCACTTCCCTAAGCCTGTGGGCATTCTCAAAGCAGGACCCGGTCAAATCCTGCAATGTACTGTTCAGGTGAAGGTGTCTTTGTACTCCTGTGTTTGTAGAGAAACATCTCTCACCGCCCCCTGCCCCCACCCCGTGCCTCTGTGTCTGTCTGTCTGTCTCTGTGGGTGGGTACACACCGCCAGGAAGTGCATCCATTGGGTCGTCTCTGTGGACATCTGCCTCTCACAGCCGAGGGCTTTTGGGAGGGGTGTTTGTGTTCCCAGCTGGCTGTGGATGTACGTGTGTGCACCTTCCTGGGACTAGGTGTGTGCGAGTCCATGCGCGCCTGTCTCTAGGGCTCTGGGTGTGTGTGAGGCTGGGTGTGAGAGTCCCTGCGTTCGTGGGCGTCTGCTTCCGGGAGTGTGGACCTGGGCTTTGTGTGGGAGATGGTGGGTGGTGTCTTTGTGTCCCAGTCGTGCACTCGCGTGCGGACTGCCTGTGTCTCGCTGTGTGGGTGGGACAAGGCTGCTGGCCTCTTGGTGACTGGACCAGAAAGCCGGCCCCACCATGACTCCCTGAGCGGCCTCTCCGTGGTACCAGGCTAGGGCACTAAACCATCTGCTTGGCCCAGGACCAAAGGGTTTCCTGAGACCTGGAAGCTTCAGGTGCCCAAACGGATAACCTGGCACAAACCGGGGCAGTTGGTCATGTTCCTTCTAGACTTGAAGGAGAGGTGTGCCCAGTGATGAACAGGGGTTCAGGAAGAGAGGAGGGTGTGGTGGGGGTGAGGGGAAGAGGGAGACCGAAAGGAACCAGGAAGAAACAAAGCAACACAGAGGGTGGAGGCAGCTATAGGAGGAATGGAATCTGTGGGGAGGGTGCCAGTTCAAATCCACCCAAGGGCCACGCGGAGAGGAAAACTAGTGATCTGCTTCCCTAAGGAATTCACCAGGCGCAGCCATAAGCAGAGGGATTAAAGGAGGAACTTCCCGAGGGCTCAAAGGCGGGTCTGGAAGCTGAGACAGGAAGGGAAAGGGAGTGGGTGTTCCCTGCTTGGGAAAGTTCTGGGGAAGGTAAAGAAGAGGAGGACGCTGTATGGGGGCTGGTGTTGGCCTGCCTCATGGTGAAGACCCTCAGGGTGTGTTCCATGCCTCCTCCCCTCCTTCCTGGGGCAGAGGCGTGGTGTCTGCGCTCCCCCAGTACAGGGTGGAGGATGTCAGACAGGCCGGCCCTGGTATCAGGCATTGGAGGGTGGGGGTCAGGAGGCTCTGCAGAGGGGAGAGCTACTTAATCATCTCTCAGACTCTGTCAACACCCCGAGAAAGGGTTTCAAACTTACCCGTCCAGTTTGCTGTGGACTTGATGGCCCCTCCCTCGGAGCCTGGCACGAGCAGGTCTCTGGAAATGCTTCATTTGCCCAGCCTTCGTGCCTGGCTCCGGTGTGCTCCGCTTCAGAGGCTGAGGCTGGGGCCTGTCAGGGGTCGAATGGTCTTCTCCCAAAGATAATGTCACAGCTCTAATCCCCAGGGCCTGGGAGTGACTCTTTTTATTATTTTTTTATTTTTTGGTTTTAGTTTTAGGGCATCACTGCCCTGGTGGTGGGAATAGGAGGCCCAGCCTTTGCTCCTGTGGAGCTGGAATTGAACCTCCATCCCACTGGGCCGCAGTCCCGCGCACAACCACTATGCCACCGGGCTCATCTGGGAGTGACTCTTTTTTTGAGACTTAAAGACCTTGTGTCTTAGAAGATGCTATTGGTTAACACAAGGCCATACCTGGTTTGACACAACTGGTGTCTGTATCAATAGGGCAGGAGGGGAAGGCAGTCACGTGGATGGAGATGGAGGCAGAGAGCGTGGTGCTGCAACCACAAGCCAAGGGACCCGTGCCCGGGGTTGCCGGGCCCCCCATACACTGGGAAGCACCAAGGAGAGCCTTCAGAGCAAGGCTGCCCCGTCTCACCCTGACCTAGACGGCTGGCCTTGATCACAGGCTGTGTGGTGTGCAGGGCCAGTGGCCCCTCTCCGTCCTCTCTCTGTGGCATCCCTGTTGCCTCCTCTGACATGGCTACTGTGCTGGGTTCATGCCTGTAGAGGTCTGGGTCCACGCTCCCGCTCAGGGACCTCTAGTCTCTGTGCAGGAAAGCTAACCCCCTCCTGCGTGTCTCAGGGTGATGCTGTCCAAGTCCTCCTGACAGTGGCCTGTATGTCTGACCTTCCACGTCCATGAGAGCCTCTGAGGGGTTGACAGAGTCATGAGGAGTCAAACTGCCCTTTGGGGGCCACGCAGAGCTTCTGTCTATTTTAGAAATGGGATTTCTCAGTGGGAATTGTGAACACAGAACTACAGGGCTGCAAATACCTTCGTCCCAGACCGCTCCTGGCTAGGGCAGGGGGCAGGAGCATTGGGTGGTGGGAAGGGGGCACTATGGGACAACCATGGGGCCACTGCCTGACAGGTTGGTGGTTCCAACCCCCAACCCTCCTTGAGAGAAGCCAGTCTGTGAATATGGGTGACCCTAAAACCCTCTGTGAAATCTCTTCTTCCGTTCAGGGTCACTGAGGTGGCATGGACTTGAGGCCATTGGGTTCTTTGGTTTGTGGCAAGACTGTCCCAAGGCCTTGGGGGTGCAAGGGGTTGTCATATCCTGTTGCTAACTGGAGGCACAAATCCATTCCAAAGTGCCTCGTAAGAAAGGTCTGGCCACCTGTTCTTTGAAATCTGTCCTTGAGAACCGTCTGGAGTCCAGGGGGGCTCTGACATGCCTGGGGTCGCCCACCAGCCAGAGGATGGAGCCTGGGACAGGGGCTGGATGTGGGCGTGGCTCAGGTCACTTGGCTGGGAATCCAGGCTGAGGGGGACCCAGACTCTGGACTAGAAGCAGGAACGAGAAGCAGGACCTCCCCTCAGTCCCACAGGGCGAAATGGTCGACATGACACTTTAAAAAAAAATCATTTTATTGGGGGCTCATATAACTCTTATCACAATTCATTCATCTCTCCATTATATGCAAAGCACATTTGTTGCCACCTTCATTCTCAAAACATTTTCTTTCAACTTAAGCCCTTAGTATTAGTGCCTCATTTCCCACCCCCTCCCGGCTTCCTCCCACCATGAACCCTCGATAATTTATAAATGATTATTTTGTCATATCATACACTGTTCGATGTCTCCCTTCACTATGTCCCTATTGTCTGTGCCTCAGGGAGGAGGTTATATGTAGATCCTTGTAATAGGTTCCCCCTTTCTCCTCCACCCTCCCTGTATTGCCACTCACCACTGATCCTGAAGGGGTCGTCTGTCCTGGATTCCCAGTGTCTCTGGTTCTTATCTGTGGACAACTGCACTTTTGATACCTGTTGGCACCGTCCAGCTGGTCCCCTCACCAGGTCAGTGCCGCACACCCCAGCCCTGACCTGTGGCTGATCGAACATCTGAGCTCCCTTTGTATCTGCCGGTGCCCAAGGGTCTGGTCTTCACCTCAGACTCCAGGGGCTTCAGGAAGTCAGACCAGGTCCCTTTTTCTATTCGGCTTCCAAAGGGTGGAGGGAGCTGAATTCCCTCCCAGACTGAGGGTTACCTGCGTTGTGAGAGATGGAGGGAGCTCCTCGCCAACTCTGCAGCCCCCAGGGATGTGGGGAGACTCAGGGTGCTGTAAAGGGTTGGGGGAAGTGGGGTGTGCGCCGGGAATGTGAGGAAGTCAGGGAAGATAGGCTCCGGGATTGTGAGGGGCCAGCAGGCGCTTCTCCTGAAAAGCAGTGCATGGGGTGCAGGCTGGGGTCTCAGCGGAGGGACAGGGGAAACCTGTCCCAGGAGTTGAGGTCCCAGGTCTCACAGTTAGGGGAACGGGATGGGCAGAATGAGACTCGGGCCTTTGGCTTGGCTTCTTGGACTTGGGGGCACTTGTGGACTCAGATTCCAGCGGTAGCTTCTTTCTGGAGCTCCGAGGACCCGGGATGGGCAGACACTTCCATTATCTGGAGCCAGGGAGGATTTTGTAGAACAGATGGGCTAGGTTTCTGATGGGGTGCGGGTTTCCCCTCCCTCCATTTCATTCCATTCCACTCCCCAACCCAGCCCTCCCTGGCTAACCAAACTATATATATCTATATATATTCTGTGTTAAGGAGTTCTGTGTCAGGCTGATAGGGAAAAACAAGAGCGAGAGGGCGAAGCCAGAAGAAGGCAGAGCTCAAATGAGAACCGAGATAAAGCAATTACCTGATCAATACGGGTGAAATTGAGTAATCTAGGAGATCAATACCTGGGCAGGAGCTGGAGGGGTGCTCTCCTGCTCCCAACCCCCCTCCAGGACCCACCTCTGCTGTCTGCGCGCCTCCTCCTCTGCTCACCCCAGCCTCCCCACCCCCTTTGATAATTCATCTCCAAGTCAGCTTCCACCCCAGCCTCCTCCATACTCGTCCCCCAAAATAGTACCCACTCCACCCCCAGCCCCTAACCTTTGCTGGCGCTCACCCCGCCAAACTCCCTCGCCAGTTCCTTGCCTCATCAACTCCTCTCTCCTTCCTTCCCAAACGGGTTCCATTCTCTCAACAGCCCCCTGTTTCCCCCCTTCCCCTAGCCCCCAACCTCTTCACAGCACAAGCCAGTCAGATAGCCAGATGACCAGATCTGTGTCCTGGGGGCAAGCAAGGGTCTATGAGCTCCTCACCTCCATCAGATAGGAACCCTGAGGACGAGAAGGAAGGTTGAAGGATTGCGTCTCCCTGTGTCATCCAGGCCTGGGCCGAGGTAGGACATACCAAGGAAGCCTGGTGGCACTGTGGGTTGGCTTTGGGCTGCTAACTACAGGTCAGTGGTTCAAGCCTACTGTGGTGGTTATATCATCTGGTGTCAATTTGGGACTTGAGAGGATTAAGAGTGAAGGGGCGGAGCCTAGTCTGTCAATCAGGTCACAGTCAAAGGAAGCCTCTGTGTGGGCATGGCTTGCTTCTGAGAATTCTGGGAACGCCTGTTTTTCCACCTTGGAGGTGGGAGAGACTCTCTCTCTCTCTGCTTACTCTCAGAGAGACACTGCAGCTGACAAGACACATGGCACTCTGCTGATTGACCCCATGCCCTGGGAACTGGAGAAGCCACGTAGAGAGCCTTGCCAGTGCTGAGATGCTTATGCCGTCACTAGGTCCTTAAGACTTCCCATCCACTGGCCTGTGATCTCTCTGTATTCAGCATCATTGCATGTGTTCATGAGTCAGAAGAGGACTTTACAGATTGGGATCAGACATATGACTTGATCTGCACTGGGCTGGTATGTTTTCTAAATATTCAGTTGTTCTTGTACATAGACCTCTTTTTTTTTTAAAGGTCCCTAGATGAGTTTATTGCAATGGAATAATTTATCCATATACATATAAGAAAAATATCTGACTTTAGTTGGCTTTGTTGTTAATATGCTTCCATTAATTTAAAAATAATTTCATTGGGGGCTCCTATAACTATTATCACAATCCATACATTGTTGCAAGGACATTTGTACATTTGTTGCCATCATTCTCAAAACATTTCTACTTGTGCCCTTGGTATCAGCTCATCTTCCTCCTTCCCCCTCTCCCTCCCTCCCTCATGAACCCTTGATAATTTATAAATTATTATTTTATGTCTTATACTGATCAATGTCTCCCTTCAACCCACTTTTCTGTTGTCCGTCCCCCAGGGAGGGGGTTACTGTGATCAGCTCCCCCTTTCTTCCCCTCCCCCTCCTGGTATCTCTACTCTTTTTATTGGTCCTGCAGGGATCATCTGTCCTGGATTCCCTGTGTTTCCAGCTCCAATCTGAACCAGTGTACATTCTCTGGTCTAGCTGGATTTGTAAAATAGAATTGGGATCATGATAGTGTGTGTGTGTGTGTGGGGGGGGGGGCGGGGAGCAGAGGGAGCAGGAAACATTGAAGAACTAGAGGAGAGTTGTATGTTTCATCGGTGTCATATTGCACCCTGACTGGTTCATCTCCCCATGACCCATCTGGAAGGGACTGTCAGTTGCCTACAGATGGGTTTGGGGTCTCTGCTCTGCACTCCCCCTCATTTACAATAATATCATCTTTTATTTTTTGATAACACCCTATCAAGACCACACAAGCTGGTGTGCTTCTTCCACATGGGCTTTGTTGCTTCTTAGCTACAGGACCTCTCCATGGACCCCTCTTTTTTTGGGGGGGGCATCACTGCCCTCTGGTGGTCGTGGGAGCTACCCAGCCTTGCTCCCGGAGAGCTGCTGCTGGATTTGAACCGCCAAGCCCGTGGGCCGCAGTCCCGCACTGCACCACCGGGGCTCAGCCTCGATAGAACTCTTTCTGATATACATGTCTATGGATTTGTTTCTCTAGTCTATCTGCATTGACACACCAAAAGATGAGGCTGTCTACTCCCATAAAGATTTAGTCACGGGGACTGAGCCCCGGTGGCGTAGTGGTTGTGCGCGGGACTGCGGCCCACTGGGATGGAGGTTCAATTCCAGCAGTGGGGCTGGGCCTCCTACTCCCACCACCAGAGAGCAGTGATGCCCCCCCCGCAAAAAAAAAAAAAAGATTTAGTCACAGACCCTATGGATCAGCATGGACTCCATGGCAGTGGGCTTCTGGCTGATTGGTAAAAAAAGGTGCCCTGGTGGCACAATGGTTAAAGCAGCTTGGTGGCTAACGGAAAGGCTGGCAGTTTGAACCTACCCCTTGCTCAGCTGGAGAAAGATGGGGACGCCCTCTTAGAGAGCCACTCTGAGTCAGAATGGGGCTGGCTTGCTCGTTAATGGAAAATAAATCACGATCACGCCTTCCAGGAGCATTTGCTAGGGAGTCTTTGGGTGGTGCAAACAGTGACATGCTGGCTAATACCTGAAAGGTGGCAGTTTGAATCTACCCAGAGGGGTGTTGGAAGCAACGCCTGGCAATCTGCTTCCACGAAGCTCACTTCCAGGCGAACCCTGCAGCGTGGTCTGCGCTGAAGCACGTGGAGCTTCGCCCTGGGTTGGGCGGGCTACCACAGGAAGGGACAGGGCCAAGACATGGTGATGGAGTCTGTCCTGTGTGCCAGGCATTGGCAAGAGGCACTAGGCATCGGGGGACCACTGGACTTAGATGAGCTCCTGGGGTTCTGCTTTACCCCAGAAGGAGAATGGGGGAGGAGGGTGGGAAGTTCCCCAATATTGTGGGGGTACCCGAGGCCCTGGCTCACATACTAGGGACAGGCTTAGCTCACTAGGAGATGACGGACATGCGGGGCATCGAGGGGGGGCACCGGAATGGTGCTGTCAGAGTCCTCCGATGTGCCCACCTTCCTTCATCGCCAATTGACTGAGAGCTAGGAGAGCCCTGTTTGACCTCCTGGTCCCAGAGCAGGGTCGGTGGTCAGAAGGCACCTGGGAAACATGGGCTAAATCCCTGAATGACCATTGTAGTCCACGGTTGTTTCCCCTTTCATCCACGGGCTCCTGGCCAGCAGGGACCTCCTCGTACTCCAAGCACATGGCTTGGCACCCAACAGCCACTTGCTAAACATTGGATTCAGAATGAGCAGATATGGGACTTGGACCCTTGCTCCTCCAGTCCGGTTGAACTTCCCCACGTCATTCCTGTTCCCAGCCTGGGCCTCTTTTTTCTTACCCAGGCGATGGAGATCATCGTACTTACCTCCTCTTGGGGCCGGGGGCGGCGGAGGCACCACGCCCACTGTTTTGAGGACTGATGTTTTGTGTGCATCCTCTCAGTCACTGCTCACAGCTCCACAGAACAGGGAAGCCAAGCAGTCTGGGAGGGAGGAGTGAAGAGAGAGAGAGTGGGACCAGGAGATTGCAGGCGGTTATGTCTGAAAGAGCCTGCTCTCCAGGGGTTTGCAGCGGGTGAGTGAAGCTGGAGCCTCACTGAACCAAGGCAGGGAACAGGCCTGGCGAAGATATGCCAGTCCTCAGGGCTCTGTCTGGAACTGCAGGTGTGGTGGAAAATGGGACGCCAGAGGGGGAGGGCGCTTTATGATCCCAGTTCATTTCCCCCTTGTCCACATTCCCTTGGAGCAGTGGTTCTCAAGCTTCTTAATGCCATAACACTTTAATACAGCTCATTGGTGGTGACCCCCTCAACCATAAAATTACTTTTTATTGCTACTTCATAACTGTAATTTTGCTACTGTTATGAATCAGGTGACCTCTGCAAAAGGGTCATTCGACCCCCAGGTTGAGAACTGCTGCCTTTGAGTAATGTCCTGTGTGTATCATAAGGGGAGGCAGGGAAGACAAGAGGGAGGGAGAAGTGCACAGGTGGGTCCTAAAGGGGAGAGGGCTGGTGCTGGAAGAGGTCCCTCTCCTGCCTTATGATGGCTCAGCTCCGCTGGGGGTTGGGAAGCTTGGCCAGATATCATAGGGCGGCACCTCCCCTCTGGCCACACCCCATAGCCGAACTTGTCCCCCTCCCCTCTCGTTCCCTCAAATGGTCTTTATGTGTTTGTTAATCACTTATTCAATACACGTCTATCCAGCACCCTCAGGCTCTGGGAAATGGGTTTTGCCCAGGTGGGAGATAAAGCCACCCTGTGGGAAGCCAGGCACACAAAGCGCTGACAAGTGTGGTGAGGGCTGTTGACACAGACGTCAACATAGTCTCCTTCAGAGATG
The DNA here is from genome assembly GCA_004026705.1 of Nesogale talazaci. Lineage (NCBI taxonomy): Eukaryota > Metazoa > Chordata > Mammalia > Afrosoricida > Tenrecidae > Nesogale > Nesogale talazaci. Next base: position 6,442 of record PVJH01033824.1, on the reverse strand, counting down.
GGGACCTGAGCGGACAGCCAGGATGAATTCTGAAGTAGACTGGTCAGGCGAAGTAGAGGGAGAGAATGTTCCAGAGAGACAAGTAGCTTAATACAGATGACACTGGGTCTATAGCTTTGGTCAGGCTGGTTGACTCCTCTGTGACTCAAGTGCTTTCCCCTCTATAAACACAGCACCTACCTCAGGCTTCATGGAAGCCCCTGGAGATGCCAGACAAGGCACCTGGTGGGTGGCTCTCGCTTGTGCAGGGTTGGTGTGCAAGCCTGGACGCTGGGCAGGTAAGCCCACGCAGGGACATTTAAGTCAGGGCTATGGAAAGGAGACACGGGGGCATCAAAGCCTCGTTCCCTGTGATAAAGGCTCGTCGTCCCCCCAAGACTTCCTCCTCACAGTCACCATCACTATTTGCAGAACGTTCTCATCAACCATTAGAACTCACTACCGCTTGATGGATTTGGCTGTTCTGGGCCTTCCCTATGGCCTGTCCACACTCATCAAACCCTCACGCCATCTTGGGTAGGAAGGGCAGCCCCCAACTTGTCTTTGGCTTCCCAGGGAACTGGCAGCGTGCCCTGCCTAGGCCTCACTGTCAGAACCTGGGCCACAGAGCCGCAGCGTGCGCAGGGGGTCCTGAGCTGGCCCGGATTTGGCATCTTTTCTGATCCGACCACTCTTACTCATCCATGAACAAAACCAACACTCAGCAAGCATTACTTAAAAGTAATTTTTTTTTATTTAACTTTAATTTCTGAGGTAAAATACTTTTTTTTTCTTTCAACTTCCATAACAAAATACAGAGCTATCAGATACCCCTGGAAAAATATGTATATTATACATATATTTCTATAACATTACATCATATATATAATATATATGCAAAAATTGAAGACTTTATAGAAAGTAGAACATCTAAAAGGCACTGCACAATGAAGATTACTTACATCTTATGTACATATACACACTTAATTCTGCTTAGGCGGATAATGAAGTCATCTTTCACATGTGAATGTCTCACAAGTCCCTGCATCACACGTTTTAAACTAAGAATGCCTAAGTGTTTCAGAACAGATTCAGTGGTAACTCACCTCTACTCCTCTGCCCCCAAGTAAACTGGAAAAAAAAAAATCCAACAGTTCTGGGAAAGACTGCATCAAAGTTTTCTCTTTCAAGAATAAAAATGTACGTTCTATTACTGTTTTTTGAAACATAAAGCACAAACATAATTATGGAATAAATTAAAAAGCAAGGGACAAACAGCCAACTGGCTACCTATACTGGGTGAGAAGTGACAAGTTCAACGTCTTTTAATGCTTCTGAAGGTTTCTTGGCCCATGGCAGACTAGGGTGCAGCAATGGTTATTCACTAGCGAGCTGGGTTTAATGCAAGCTTAAAAATGGGGGTGAAAGGGCTTGGTGAATGGTCTAAATCCATTTTTTTTTTTAAAGGGGGGAGTGAGCTCAGCAAGCTGGATGCCTTCATTTCCCCTCAGAGCAAAAATCGCACTGCTCACAAGCTCTTGATGAGTAACGTTTAGATTTATAGTTGCAAGGTTTTAAATATTTGGCACAGCAAAGTTTGGGGAACATGGTGGGGGGGATGTGGGGGGGCGTGGAAATAGGACTGTGGCCCCCTGCCTCTTCCCACCTGCTGCTGGGCAGTGCTGAGATCGATGCAGGATGAGAGAAAGGCCTGGCTCTGTGCCTGGCTGGTGCAGGTGCTGCCGGGAGGGCGGGGACGAGACACCACCTCCCAACTCTTTCATCAGGACACAACACGGCCACTCTATTCCCCGGCCCACTCTCTGGGCAAGCAAACTGGGCTGCGTGAGGACCTCCTTCCACTGCAGAGCGCAGGACAGACCAACCAACGATCTGTTAGTGGAATGGCGATCACAAGAAACAAACCCCAGATTAAGTCCTTGAAAAACACACTTTCCATGGAACTGAACATTTTGAGTGTGTGTGTGTGTGTGTGTGTGTGTATTTCTCTTCAAGTGTAAAAGGAGTGACTTTTTGTTCAACAGAAGCAGCATCTAGGAATTAATTCTGGCACTTGGGTTCTAGGGGTTACAGGTATGCATCGTGAATTTTTCTTCCTCTCTTATAGTAAAGGCCTCATGTTTTCTATTCCTGAGTTCATATACCTGCTGGCCCTCCCCTCCCCAGGGGACAGAGAGTGGTCAGTGGAGCCTCCCTGGTTAAATTGGGCAATGCCAAAGCAGAGATCCCTTCTCCACCTGCCTGGGCTTGCTTTCTGATTCAGAGGTAAGTCAAGGTGCAGAGAAAGAAACTGACCCCAAAACACACAACCACCAAAGGCAGCCTGAAAGCCTGAGTTGCTAGGGCCCAGGGCTCTTTTCTGAGGAAAGGCAAGTCACACTCCTGGGATGTGAATCCAACAAAGGGGGTGGGGTGGGGGTGGGGGGAGAAGACACTGCCAAGAAAAGGCAAGCTGGACTTAAGCCGTCCCAGGCCATCCAACGACTTACTTGCTCCAACCCTTCCTTTGCTCTTCTTGCATGTCAAGAGAGAAAACAATGTACCCTACTAACAAGCAACCTTCGGGTACATCTTTGCATACAGAGTTCACTTAGGCTAAGGTGGAGCCAGGAATGTGTCTAATACCTGACACGGTCCCTGAACCCTACCGAAGAGTCATTTCCCCTTTTCCAGTTCTCAGGCTAATCTGACCTGCAGTCTACACACGGATCGGATCGGCTGCGGCTTCCTTTTCTCTGCCTCCAGCCCAGGCCTCTTTCTTTTCATGTGGGATTCGTACTTTCCTGTCCCTTTGAAGTTGTCAGAAGGAAATTCCCTGTGAAGAAACAAGTCCTCGGCGTGTACTCTGGAGTCTCACGGGGAACAGTCGACTGACCACGAGGATACGCACCACCGCGAGCAACTGCTATGGGAAGAAGAACAACGCAACACAGCCAGTCACTCTGCCAGTCCCCAGCCCGCCCGCCTGCGCCTGGCTGGCTGTCTCCCACGGCTTCTGGCCACCTCTTCCTTAAGATCCCAGGACTCTCTTTGCACCCCACGCCGACGCCTGTGTATTCAGTTACCAAACCCCATAATCCAGCCTGTTACCCAGCCCAGTAACATCCAGAGGGGATGACGATCGGCCAGCTGGACAGTTAACCCTGCCTCGACGTTCCTCAGCTATTTGAAGAGTTGTCTGTGTGCCCTGTTTACAGGTGGATGCTGACAGACCCGTATCACTTAAAGAATGTTCATAGTTAAGGCTTGACTTCAGAACATGACAAGAGAAGCAGACGTAATGGAAAGATACTTTCAAAAAACGCTGCCACGCCTCTCGGTTGGCTAGCTCACAATCGTACTTCGGTTTGGCTCCCCAAACCCACAACGTTAAAGGAAAAATGGCAGGTCCTTTTGTTTTGTTTTTAAAGGCATCGGGCTACTTTCCTCCTGCCCTCTTCTTTCTTCCCTGAACAAGAGTTGACAGCTCTGCATGGCTTCTGTAACAGGTGACAGTCCATGAAACGCAGCGGCTCGGAGACGGACAGCTCCCGGGCCATCTCAGTCCCACTCTAATTGGCATTAAGTTGCATGTTTCCTGAAAGTTTTTTGTTGTTGTAAAAAGGAAAATGCCAATCAACGACAACAAAGGAGGGGAAAAAAAAAGCAACATCTGAGCCACTTCTCCCTCCAAGTTAAGACTGAGATGATCTTCTTCCTTTTCTGAAAAAAAACTATAAAGAAACATTCCAGGCAAAAATACTTATTCATGGTCTTTCACTGCTCAACTTCCCAACCACGCCCCCTTCCCTTTGACGTATGTCTCTCAAGAGCACAGAGAGAAATAGAAATTCACCAATGGCTTTCCATATATAAATATTGTAGAAAAAACCCCGACGCCTGGAGCCTGAACTACCATGGGACCAACAAGTCTCTTGGCCCGTTGAGTTTCCTTGTCAGAAAGTGTGGGCTTCAACCGGAAGTGGAGGCTCCTCCTCCTTTCAGTCAAACACCCTCCCATGTCGTACTCACCAGGAAAAAAGTGTGTTCATATCCCACCTAATGTACAACAGAAGAAATCCCCACCCCAGCCCCCAAACAGAAAAATACAAGTCTATGCCCCTAGAATGCTCAAACCAGTCTAATCCCCGCCCTCCCACCCCACCCCCACCCTGAAATCCTGCTACATAAATACAGGTATGTATTTGATTATAGTATAAACAACTTCCCATCCACTTCCAGTTCTACGCGTCAGCGGCGGCGGCTGCCAAGCCCCGGGGCCCTGCGCCGCTCCAGGGGAAGGTGCCATTCTTACTCAGCTCTCGGGCTTCGGGGCCATCGTTCCAGCGCCGCTTCAGCCGGAGCTTGGGGGGCATCAGGGCGTCTTCCCTCTTCTCAGGGGCGCTGGGCTCTTTGCCAGGTCTGTCCTCACCGTCTTCAGTCACCTCTAGGGGTTCCTCACTTGTGGTGCTCACGGGCACCGAGGGCCAGACGGGTGGCGCGGTCGGGCGGGCGAAGACGGGGCCTTTCTCCTCGTCCATGGTCCTGCCCAGCACAGTGCCCTCCTCCTGTGTGCGACCCTCCTTCTCTCGGGCAGCCTGCCGGACATCTTCTGGATCCTTCTCGGAAGCAGGCTCCATCTTAATTCTTGGGGGGGCGGGGGCTGAGGGGGGGGCACTGACAGGTGCAGGCTCCTCGCTGCTCTCGACCCTCTCCCGGTTCTTCCGCCCAGCTGGTGGAGGCTGCAGCTTGATGGAAAACTGGGTGGACTCCTCAGGGTGCATTTGGCACTGCAGGGGCGGAACCATGAGCCCTGGGTAACGGGGGAAAGTCCGGGGGCTCAGGTGGTAGTTGAACACCGAGCAGGCTTGTGAATGAAGGTAGTGTTTCATTTCCTCAGGGTTGAAGGAGAAGCAGCTGCTGCTGGTGAAGGGGCTCAGGCCCGGGGACGGGCTATAGGAGAAGATGGTGGGCGTCAGAGAGAGCGCTGGCGAAATGGGGACATTAAGGACACCTCCACGGCCAGGGATTGGAGAGACAGCGAAGGGGCTGTGGGGGTCAGGGTACATCCCTGGCCGAGAGAACAGAGGAAGCATGATGTCAGGCTTGCGTTTCTGATGGCCAATCCCTCCGCCACCAACAGCATTCCGGGAGGCCATGAGATCCACGCCGCGACGCCAGTCGGTGGCTGACCCGTCCTCCAGCTCCGAGAGCTCCGCCTTCCTGTCAGGGCCTTCCCTCAAGGACTCTGGGCCCGGAGTGAGGGAGCTGGTGGAGAAGCGGCCAGGCTGCATGTCACTAGTTGGCGAATGGGAGTCCAGGGGCGGGAAATGGAAGCGGGAGGCGGCTGTTGGCACTGGCGGAGCACTCTGGGGGACCACACCTGTGATGGCGGAAAGGACAAAAGGCCGCATCAGAGATCTGGCCACTCACGGTCCTCGCCTGGACTTGCGCTATGTAGGTGCACCCTGCTGAGCAGCAACAGGAAACTGTTTTAACAGGAAACTAATTAGTAGGAAAACGTCGAGGCGCAGCAGGAAACCGGTCTTCCAGCCGGGAAGTACCCCCCCATTCTCTATCTTCCTAGCGACAATCGCTCAGCTTCCTCTCCTCACTGTCGTGGCCACCTTTCCTTTTGTTAGCCTCCTGCTCACTGTATGGTCTCACAGTCCTCATATCTAATTGTTTATCGAGAGTCTGAAATATAAATTTCATGAGGGCAGGGGCTTTCTCTTGTCAACTGGATTCTCAACAGTCCAGAGCACAACCTTCAGGTGCTCAATAAACATTAGCTTATGAATAAAAGTTTTTGTTTTTTTTTTAAAAGCCTCCTGTCTTCCACTTTTTACCTTTAAACACTCATCTCATTTGCAGCTTTTGGCTTTGCAAATAATCTTTCCGTGTTTTTAGAATTTTGGCTATTTTTCTAACACCACTACAACAAAACATCCAAAGATTTTGTATAAGGTCACACACAGCATATGGACAAGCCCAAACTTTAGTAAAAACGGAACAAAATCAGCTGAGCCCCGGTGGCGTAGTGGTTGTTGGTAGGACCGCGGCCCACTGGGTTGTAGATTCAATTCCAGCAGTGTCTCCACAGGAGCAAAGGCTGGGCCTCATACTCCCACCACCAGAGGGCAGTGATGCCCCAAAAACAAAAACACAAAAACAAACCCAAACAAAAAACCCAAACAAACCAAAAAAATTCCCCAAAAAGAAATCCTGAAAACAAAAGCAAAAATTTGTACATTTGTTAACACTGTATGACGTCTTTTTATCATTTCTGACATAGTTACTACTTGAAGATTTGCATCAAAAACACCTTTGAAGTCCTCCAAGTCTATATTCCTCCACCAGCGGTTATATAATGATCTCCATTCCCATCCTGTTTTTAAGCAGTGAAGAGGTGGGGGGAAAATCCAGGACCCGCAGTGACCTGGCCTGAATTTGTACGCTAACA
>PVJH01033823.1:0-21207 GCA_004026705.1 Nesogale talazaci | reverse complement strand
GACAGATGTATACATACACCCTAGCTCCATTACCAAACTGTATTCTTCTTGGGATAGGACAATTTTCATCTGTGTATCCTTCACAATAGCTAAGGTAGCCAGGAAGGGGAGGATATATGTTTGGACAATTCTATGGAAGAAATGAACATTGTATTTTGTCTCTTCTACTCTAAAAAAAACACAAGAACTGGAACTGAACCTCAAATTCCTCTTGGTAACCCCAGAGGGGCCGTAAGCATGCAAACACCGGCTGGCAGACTTCATGACCTAAGAGTTAGATCCTAGAATCCTTTTATTCTCTTGCCCCATCGCATGAAGTTCCCACTTTTCCAAAACATCCCCAATACCTGCTGTGGTTAAAAACCTGCGGTTTGGGATTTTAGGGAGAGTGAGGATAAAGGATGTCAACAAATAGATAAGGTTCAAGAAGTGGGCTTGTGGCGGTCATGTGCTTGATGTCAATTTCAAGATTGGGATGTAGGGGTGGAGTCTAGCCCGTCAATCTGGAGATAGCCAATGAGTAGCCAATGAGGCCTCCGTGGGGCATGGCTTTCACCTGAGAATTCTGGGAAGTCTCTCAGTATTTCCCAATTGGAGAAGAGAGACTAGATTGAGTCTCCGAGGTGACAAACTACTGACAAAACAAGATGGCAGCATCTGAGGAACAGGAAGAGCCAGAAGAGAAGCCACACGGTCTTACCCTTATGGAACCAGACCTCTGAAGCTGGAAAAGTCACAGAGAGACTCCTGCCAGTGCTGAGATGTTTCTATCACCAATGAATACTGCTGATGGACCCTGAGTCCAGGAAACGAGGAGCCATGAGGGGACCCCTGCCAGCACCAGGACTCTGCACCCACTGGCCTGTGACTTCGTGAGTCGGAAAGAGCCTTTACAGACTGGTATTGGGCATATGGGCTAATATCAGCCTTTGAACTGGACTGGGTTGGGATGCTTTCTTAATGTCCCATTCCTCTTGTATATAAACCGTACCCTTCTATCCATATGCGTGTCTATGAATTTGTTTCTCTAGTCTACCTGGGCTAACACAGAGCTCCTCTATTATCTACTAATTCTTCCAAAACTATTGCCACTCAAAACAAGGAAGGCTGGGCCAAATTAAAACAAGTATTTCGTGAGACCACAAGACCCCTTTCCAGGTCTTGAGGGACATGCTTAGTTGCAGATTGATTACTAGAAGTCCTACAAACACACTGGGATTTGGGTTGGAGGTAGGGGGGGCGCGGTTGGACGGGGAGCAGGGAGAATTGAAAAAGAAAGGGAGACCAATGAGGAATCATCATCATCATCATCATCCCATCCTCCTCCTCCTCCTCTCCACTCGGTACCTGGTGGGCGTCACCCGATGGAATGATGTAGGCCTGAATTGGCTCTGTCACATACTCGGCGTTCCTCATGGCTTGTCTCAGCTGCCGGAGCAGCTCGGAGGTTATCTTTGGAGCCATTCTGCCGTCTGCAACAACAGAAGAGTTTGTTCAACAGTCAGTCTGCCCTGGGCAACTACATGGCTGGTTCAGAGATGCCCTCTGGGGAAACACTTCCCAAATTGTACCTCGCTTCCAGCTGTGTCTTCCGACAAACCTCCCCACCAACAGATCAAGCCCAGAGACAGCCAGAAACATTTCTGTTCCCAGGCTTTACATATCATTTCCAAATGGCTGCTGTGTAACAAAAAAATATTCAGGCTGCCATTCACTCCCAAATTCCCAGGCCATCTCTTTTATTTCTAAGACCAAGAGACACTGCCTTCAAGTGAGAACAGTGGGGATCTGTGTTGGCAACAAAGGAAATACAGACTTACTTTAAAGCCACATTACTGATTTTCTAAAAAATATTCAAAAAATCTTTTTCTCTGTAAATATTGATCTTAGTGAATAGTTCTGATAAACATCATAGCTGTAGCCCCATGCTTATAGGAAATGACTTCACAATAAGGCAATTAGAAATCAGTGACTATACATAATTTACTCCATCCCAATAGTGCACCAACAATATTATTACAAATCAGAATAGAATAAGTGTTTCCAACTCTTTCTTAGAACAACAAGCTTTTACTATACCTAAACCATTCTAATGCATAATGATGCAAGTAATGGCAAGTTATTCTGAAGTCTTTACATGGGATTATCATCCAGGATCCAGACCCCAAACTCCCTGGGACTTGTACCCCCCATTGAGGAAGGCATCTCTTTGAGAAATGTTAACTTTGTTTCATTTGCTTCTTCCTTCTTAACCAACACTAGCTTCTGTTGAGCTTCTGTCCCTCAGTCGCCAGGGTTATCTCCAATGGGTTTCCCCCATGAGATTCCATATACATGATTCCATATACAACATTCCCAAGCACTCAAAGAACGGGTCACTGGAAGCCATCTCACTGAGGATCCCGACATACTCGTCGTGTCCTTTGCATCCCTGAATACTTATCAGGGAGCCAGTTTTCCTTTTGTCACATGGACTGAGCCTGAAATTCTTTGCCTTCCAGAAGAAAAACGGATCAGAAATCACGAAGTTTATACGTCAACACCTCCAATGCATGCAAAAGAAGCTTATTGGAGAGGCAACAGAGAAGCTCAGAGGTTGGGCCCTGGGCTAGCTGGGTTGCCTTTGACTAGACCCAGAGCTCCAGGATCCTCACTGGACGTCTGTATCCGGGAACATCCATGATGCCAAGTCTAAGAGGAGAACTTGGCTTGTCCATTTTGCTCTGAGCCTCCTGTCGCCTGGGTTAAAGGGCTCCCACACACGATGGAGGCAAGATGAGGATTATTCTGCCATGAAGAGGAGGTGTCCAGAGCATACCTCATCAACATTCACAGGCACATCCAGAAAGCGGGCTTTGAGAAGCATGTTCCACGCTCAAAGAGGTCTAGAAGGCCATGAAGGGCACTGGAATGCCGCATGGGCATGCTAATAACAGGCTCATCAAAATGGCCCATCCGATATCCGTGTACAGTTGTCCAGAAAAATAATGAAGATAAAAATTCACCAAATAAGCTCTCTACATGGGTTACCTAAGGTCAGTGTGGGTAAACATTAGCAACTGATTATTTAATGAAGTTATTCTAACCACCACTTTCCAACAACTATATAAAAATCCTACTGTGCTCTCATAAGTCTGCCTGCACTGGAAAGCTTTACAGGTCTTTCAAGAGCTTCAGAATATACCTATATCATGTTTCTGAGCAATTTAAATTCTTAAAGAAGAGAACAAAAATGAAGGCTTTCTCTGGAGCAACAGTGTACCCTTGGCTGCACACCAGAACCTCCAATTTAATTAACCTGGTGAGCAGTGAGGGCATCCAGAATTTAAAAAACAAATATTTGATCCTCATCACACACACACATGAAAAAAAAAAAAGGAGAAAGAAAAAGAACATTACTGCCGCGTCACTTCGACCTGTAGAGCAAAGGAGACCTGTGTCGCACGGTTCATACCACTCACCTTGTGGTCAGCAGCCCATTGCTTACCCTGCTGTGTCCCTAAACCCACTGCTATCAAGTCTATCCTGACGCACGGGGAGCCTGGAAGAGTCGTAGGGTTCCCAAGCCTGTAAATGTAGGCAGCAATAGACTGCCTCATCTGTCTCCCACACAGAGGCTGGGGAGGTCGCCCCCAGTGTTTAACTCACTGCTCCACCAAGCCCACTGCCGTGGAGTCGATTCTGGACTCATCGAGACCCCAGAGAACATCATTCCTTTAAGGTTTCAAGACTGTACATCTTCAGAGAAACAGACAGTCTCATCCTTCTCCTGGAGGGTGGCCGGTACACTTGAATCACTGACCTAGTGGGTGACAGCCCGACGCTTCACCCACAGTGCCACTAGGGCTTGTGGCTGCTTCCATATATGGTTGGTGCCAATATACTTTCCCTTACAAATATTAACTTCCTTCTAGAATTTGCATTCTGTTTGGACACAGTCTGCCTCAAGGCTGTGGATGGCATCGACCTATGATGAGCATTTGTTGTGGTAGGTACCAACATGGCCAATGACATCATCAGGAAAGTCAACATCATCGATGACAAACTGAAAAGCATCAAAGGAAAAATGCAGAGTTTCCTGGTCACCATGCCCTGTCTCCTGCCCAAGACATTCTGACCTTCATCCCCAACGCCTGCCACATCATCACAGCCTTCTCTCTGCAGGAGTGTTCCATCTCAGCAGCATCAGAGGCATCCTGAGCCTCCCTCTACTCCCGGGGCATCTTCAACCTTCTCTCCACAAGGCCACCGGCGCGTGTCACAGCTCTCCATACCTGCCTCTTCATTCCCTCTCCTCTTTCACGCCCCTCGGACTTAAGTGGTCAGACACAGTCACTCCTTTGTCCCTCTACGACACCCCCTGAAAGAACAGAGTATCACCACAAACGGGATGTGAAGAGCAGAGGCAGCCCTGGCCAGCAAAGTGCAGAAGGCCACAGTGGTGAGGCTGAGGGAGGGAACCGAGGATTCCCAAGGGTGGCATTGCCACTGAGATGAGCACAATGCGACTGAGGCGGCTGGAGCCCCAAGGGCAGGGGACTTGAGTGAGACTGGTCACATAGCTGCAGACCCAGCCGTGGAGGTGGAAAGGCAGTCAAGATGGAGGTGGCCGAAGCCATGGCTGGTAGAACCAGGTATTGCAATTGTTATAAAAATTGTCATAGAAAAATAGAATTAAGTTATCAACTGAGCCCTGGTGGCGCAGAGGTTGTGTGTGGGACTGCAGCCCACAGCATTGATGATTCATATCCAGCAGCTGCTCTCCAGGAGCATGACTGGGCTTCCTACTCCCACCAGGGCAGTGATGTGAGGAGGAAAAAAAAAAAAAGAATTAAGTTATCAAATGAAAAGCATTCAGAGATTAGCTGTGACACATAGTAAATGTCATGTAAATATCTGTACTGATTATTAAAAGTTAACTAAATTCAGAGTCAACACAAATGAACCATGAATGCACTGCTGGTGCAGCGGGAACCAACACTGCCTCTCTTTAGGGCAGGGACTCTATCATGGTCCTCGGTGTCCTCCCTTCAGGCCTAACACTCAGCACACAGTGTGCAGCATATGCTCTGCCAGAGACAGTTGAATGAAGGCCACCACTTTGGGTCTGTGGTCCTCTCAAAGAGGTGGCTTTAGGAGATGTCACATTATTGCCTCTGCTCAATCCTCATCCCATGAAATGTGAGACGCGGCCAAGAGCTGAGCAGGGCATGCAAGGAGGCAGGAAGCCAAGAGCACCAGGTTCAGCGAACAATGTATCATGAGCTCATCTACTACTGCCAGGCACGCTTAAATCACAGCTTACAGAGGATGACTCAACTAAGTCTCTGCCCTGAGAATGAAGGCCCAAAACCTCAGTCTTTCTAACATACCAGCCTTTTCACTGCTTGTAAGTAAGTACATGAAAAGCAACACACCATCACCCATTGGGTGACTTGGAAGAGTACTAAGATAAGAGGAGCAAGAAAACTCAGCTGAGCATCGGGTGCATTTTCGGTCCTTTGGAAGTTGGACAAATTTGGATAGAAAGCAATCGCTGCAGTTCCTCCCTGCCTTGGGAGAAGACCCCCAAGGGCTGCCTTACTCTAATCTGGATGATCTGAACATGTGCCGATGCCGCCTGCTCTTCCCAGCCTCCAGAGCGCTTGCTCTCTCTCTCTCTCTCTCTCTCTCTCTGTGTGTGTGTGTGTGTGTGTGTGTGTGTGTGTCCTACAGCAGAGCAAGAGCTAAGGGCTTTGCATGCCTTAGTGGCTATTGGCCTCGACAACGCCTAAGGAAATGATCACTATTCCCAATCTGTAGATAACGGAATAACACCAGGAGGTAAAGACTTGCCTAAGGTATAGAGGAGCCAGACTACAGTGCTCCATGTGCTTTGTCCCATTATCACCGAGGGGCTAAGAGGCCTAACATATGTCAAAGTCAAAGGAATCCACATAAATAGGTTTGCTTTCCAGTTGGGGTCTACAAGTGAGTCAACAGAAGCACCCTGAGCCTGTATTTCTTCACACGCAGAAAAAGGAAGAACTAAAAAGTGAGGTTCTCTTCCTCCTGCAAGGGGATGAGCTTTCTCCCTTGCTTTCTTTCCTTCCCCTGTTGCCCATTCTTCCTTCCTCCTATGTAACCAAGATGTTGTTGGAAACAGTCAAACTTTTTAAAGAAAGAAAACCTAACATCGCCCACAATTATAGCAGAGATCTTCCAAAGAATGACTGAGCAGGCAGTGGTATAGTTTCTGAGCTTTCGCTTTTTCACTAGTTCAAAGGAAATGCTGTGGCTCTCCAGAGAGGCAGTCTACAGAAAAAAATGGGACTGAAATTCAGCAATACACCCCTTATTCCAAATTCAGGTTTCTGGTAACTCAAGTTCTGGGAGAAAGGAATGGGCACAGAAACTGTGCTCCCACCCACCCACCAAAAGTAAAAGACTTTGCCAAGTGCAAACTAACTGCCCCGGTGGCATAGCGGTTACATATTGGGCTGATATCTGTGGGGTCCACAGTTCTAAACTACCAGCCGCTAAGAAGGAGAAAAATAGGACTTTCTATTCCCATAAACAGTTACAGTCATCTCAAAAATTCAGGGGCAGTTCTACCCTGTCCTATAGGGTCCATGAGTCAGAAAGTGGGAATCAACTGGATGGCAGTGAGTAAAATGCAAACTGGGTTTACGAATGGCAATGATATTATAAACCTTACTCATTTCCGAACATTGTGATGAACACTGAATGCTAATCTCTGGCATTCAATAAAGGCCTGTATTAGAAATTAGAAAAGGGCTATATTAGAGATTAGAAAAATCAGAATAGCATTTTTTTCAATATTAACCTTTTCCCACATCCCTGGAATAAAAAATATGCCCCCAAAATCTAATTCTCTAACTTACTAACTTAAAAGGATTGTAAAGTCTTGTATTACAGAAACAGTAACCAACCATCCAGAAAGCCAAAGGACAAAATGACGTTTAGTTTCTAGAGACAATTTCTCTCACCCGGAACCTTGATCAAATACGTTCTTACCTTTGCTTCTCTCACAAGCTGAGACGGGGCGGAATGGAAGAGAGGTCTGAAATCCTTCTGAGATCTTCAACCTAACTTACAGGCCAAATGATTACCTGGCTCTGCACCTGGACCTCCTGAGTACAACACCTTGCTTGATCAATTATCCTTACGTTTCTCAACCGACAGCCCAGGTGATTCGCCCTGGAAAAGAGAAAGAACAGGATATTGTAGACTCTGACCCCAGTAAACGTGGCAAGGCTTCGTCAGAGGGGACATTAACTTGACTTAGCAGTTTTCTTTCCTGAATGCCTGAAGGACTCTCACCCCAATTAAAAGGGACGGGATAAACATAAACAGCGAAGACATTGCCATGGTAGGTCATCCTCCGCAGATCCAGCTTTCAATGCATGAGTCCTCCTAAACTATATCTATAATCTCCTCTTGAACGAGTCTTATGGTGAGTCTATTTTCTTACTTCTAAAAAAAATCATTTTATTGGGGATTCATCCACCTCTTATGATAATTCACACATACATCCATTGTGTCAAGCCCATTTGTACTTTCGTTGCCATCATCATTCTCAAAACATTTGTTTTCTACTTGAGCCCTTAGTATCGGCTCATTTTTCCCCCTCCCTCTCCACTTCACCCTCCCTCATGAACCCTTGATAATTTAAAAATTATTATTATTTTGTTAGAGCTTACACTGTCTGACGTCTCCCTTCACCCACTTTTCTGTTGTCCATCCCCCAGGGAGGAGGTTATATGTAGATTCTTGTCATCACTTCCCCCTTTCTACCCTACCTCCCCTCCGCCCTCCCAGTATGGCCACTCTCACCACTGATCCTGAGCGAGTCTGTTTTCAATGATTCTACTTGTCACCACATAAACAAGTTCTACCTGATTCTTGTTCTAATCTGCCTGCTCTTGTCTCTCCTCGTGGGGTGAAGAGGGCTTCTCTCCACTCACTCTGGCTCTATCTCTCCTTTTAGCTCTTGAATCATTTTAAGTACTTGGTTTATGGTTTATATCAGACTGTCTCACTGGAAGGTTTGAGTTCAGCTATCTTCAGATTTGCTGAGCCACAGCCCCTCCCTCCTGGTGAGCCATTCCTTGTGTGCTTTATAATCTTTTATTAAATACCTGTCCTTCAGTAAAGACCATTTTTCTAGGAGCATCCTGGGAGTCCTGGATTATACACGCATTACTGGCACCATTGTTAGTTTCTCAGCCTAATTTTTACATTAATTTCTCAGCTAGAAGATTTGCACAACATTCCCTGTCCCCACAGGAGGACAGTCTGATGTGCTGGGCCCTAGGCAGCAGCCTTGGTTTGTATTTGATCACCTCTCTAGATTCTGTTTGCCACGTACCACACAAGGGTCGAGTGCTAAGATTGTAAAGCTATGAATTTCTTTTGCTTATAAGCTCAATCAGGATCTGTATTGAGAATCGTCTATAATCTAGACCCTCTTTGGGACATAACAATGAATAAAACAGACAACATCCCTAACTTCAAGAAGTCTGACAGCGGTTGGGGGCTGGAGGTAGGCAGTGTCACAGGAAGGGTTGGGATAGGATAGGGGTTAGCAAAGTCTTGAGACCAAGGAGGCAATCCTGTCCTTCCTAGCAACTTTAACATCACACAAACACCTTAAATATGCATTTCCAAACAAAAAAAATCACCATGATGCGAAATATTAGCCTTCACATGGTTTCAGTGTCACCTCAGAGCTGCACGTTCCCTCTGAAAGAGCCACAAGGAACTTGCCAGCTGCAGTTTGCCAACCACTGGGACAGGGCATATGGGACAGGAGAGGCAAAAGATGGGAAACAAACAAACAATCCGAGTGGACAAAATAAATAAAAAAATAAAGGAATCCTCCGTGGATTTTTTAAAGCCTCCTCATAGGAAGGGAAAAGGGGAAGTTGTATTATAAGAGGAGCCAGGGAAAGTCAACGAAAAAGAGGAAGAGCCTTTCAATGACATGGTCTGGCACAATAACTGCAACAAGAGGCTCAAACGTAGCAGGGCTGATGAGGGCGGCGCGAAGCCAGGCAGTGTTTCATTCTGTTGTAAATAGGGTTACTTTAGCAGTGGAAACCACCCAACAGTGAGAACATGAGACCATACCAACAGAACAAAGCAGAACCTGAACACCTTCATCCACGGGCACAGAGTCAATGTAGACCAGTGGTTCTCAACGTTCCTCATGCCACCACCCTGTCATACAGTTCCTCGTGTTGTGGTGACCCCCAACCATAAAATGATTTTCGGTGCTACTTCATTACTGTCATTTTGCTACTGTTATGTATTGGGTGGCCCTGGTGAAAGGGTCGTTCGACCCCCCAATGGAGTCGAGACCCACAGGTGGAGAGCCGTTTAGTTAGACGCCTGGCAACCCTGTATGGAACTACCCAGCAGGGTTTCCAGCGCTATCAAACTTTTTTTTTTTCCCTCGCATCACTGCCCTGGTGGGAGTAGGAAGCCCAGCCTTGCTCCTGGAGAGCTGCTGCTGGATTTGAACTGTCAACCCGGTGGGCCGCAGTCCCCATCAATCTTTCAAACGCCCAAGGCCACATCCCCATCCTGAGGAGCAGCTGGCGGGTTTCAACCACAGACCTGTCAGTAACCGCCACTGTGCCACCAGGATGCCTACCACTTCACCACCATCGACTTGACGCTGACTCAGAGACCCTAGAGAATTCCTACAGGAATCTCTTAACAGACACAGAAAGCATTTGACAAAAATCCAACAACACTTTAGGATAAAAGTACTCACCAAATCACCACAGAAGAACACCTGCAAGCTGATCATTTGAAAACTCAGCACATTGAATGGTCTTGGTACTCTGCCACCTCGGGGCTTGTCTGTGGGCCCTCAACTCCATTCCATTGACCTGGAAGCCTATCCTTATGCTGGTGTTATACAGTCTTGGTAATGATAGCTTTGTGGTAAGTTTGAATTAAGAAGATGGATCCTCCAACTTTGTTCTTCTTTGTAAAGATCCTTATGTCTACTCTAAAGGAGACCTGATGCTGAAGCAGTCATGTGTTGGATTGTTAACTGCAACGTCAGCAGTTCGAAACCAGTAACCACCCTGAGGGAGAAAGAAGAGGCTTTCTACTCCTGGAAAGAGTTGCTATCTTGTGGAAACCCACAGAGGTTTGTCCCACAGGTCATTCATTGTAAGCCACCCTTGACTCAACAAGTGAATGTTATGACTATTCTGGGTACGTTTCATTTCTGTATTAATTTTATGATCAACTTGAAGTTTCTTCATAGAAATCAACTGAAATTTTGATAATATTTGTATTACATCTATAGAATGACTTGGTGAGTATTGCCATTTTGACAATATTAAGTATTCAGTCTATATACATGGGATGTCTTTCTATTTATCTGCAAACTGCCAGCGCTGAGATGCTTCTACCACCACTGGATACATAAAACACTGCACCCACTGGCCTCTGATTGTCCTGGTGTCATTGCACGTACTTCGTGACTCTGAAGAGGGATTATAGATGGTATTGGACAAATGGACTAATATTGGACTTATGACCTTGGACTGGACTGGGTTGGAATGTTTTCTTAATGTACAGTTGCTCCTGTATATAAAACTCTTTCTTATACACATGAGTGCTTATGAATTTGTTTCTCTAGTCTACCTGGTCTAACACAATGGTCTATCTATACAGTGAAATATTATTTAACAATATAAAGGAATAAAGTACTGATAGATAAATCTTAAAAACATTATGCTAAATGACAAGAGCCAGTGTGCCATATTTAAAGCTTGTATTTATTATATGCAGTGTCCACAATAGGCAAATGTACAAAACTCACTGCTGTCCTGTAGACCAAGACTCATAACAACATGGCAAGGTTTCTGAGGCTCTTGTGTATCTTTCCTGGAGCACACAGCCTCCGCTTTCTCCCTCAGAGCCACTAAGGGTTTGAACTGCCAGCTTTGCAGGGAACAGTTCGATGCTTACCTGAAACCATGACCAAGGCTCCTAAAGCAAATCTAGAGAGACAGAAAAGTCAGAGAACGTTTCCCAGAGCTATGGTTGGGCTGAGAAGAAACAAGGTGTGACTGCTACTGAGTACAGGCGTATGGGGTGGAGAACTGAGAAAAAGGTTGCAAATTGATCAATGGTGATGACTCCTGAAATCCATGCAGATACTAAAATTCATTATATTATATACTTTACTAGGTAAATTGGATGCTATGTGAGTTAGAGGAGTCAGATTCAACTTGACAGTGAGTTTCGGTTTGCGTGTGTGTAGAACATGGTTATATATTGTAAAATGTAAGACATCCCTCTCTCAGACAGCTATAAGTTACATTCTCACCCAATTTCTCTCTCGCTTTACTTCAGAGGTAAGTTCGTAAGATGATGAGGCAAAAAAAGTCAATATTTCTGCACAAAGTTCACTAGTCCCACTAACTAGCTCAGATAAAGTACTAAAAAGCAAAAAAATAATATAATAACAATAACCACCCAACCCTCCTACAATTGAGTCAGTTCTAACTTACCACGGGCCTTTTTAGAAGGGTTCCAAGGCTGTTAATTATTAAAGATGCAGATAGTCTCATCTTTTTTCCATGCAGTCACTGGTAGCTTTGAACCAGCAACCTTGAGATTGCAGTATAACACTTACCCTACAATACCACCAGGGCTCCTTTTTAAACTGCCCGTTTTAGTTTCCTAGAGTCCTGCTGGTAAGTGGTGGGTTACATGTTTGGGCTTTGCTCCCCAAGCCGCTCCAAGGGAGAAAAATAAGGTTTTCTACTCGCGTAAAGACTTACAGTCGGGCTGAGCCCCGGTGGTGTAAGTGGTTGAATGTGGGACTGCAGCCCACGGGCTTGGCAGTTCAAATCCAGCGGCGGCTCTCAGGAGCAGCGCTGGGTAGCTCCCACCACCACCAGAGGGCAGTGATGCCCCCCCTCAAAAAAAAAAAAGACTTACAGTCAGTCTCAAAAACCCACAGGGACACTTTTACCCTGTCCTACAGGGACACCGTGAGTCAGAATCAACTCGATGGCAATACGTTTAGTTGACTTTTTTTTTTCCAACATCTCCTTTGCATTTCTTTTCCCAAGATTTATTGGCATAGAATTCACACAGCATATAATTTGATAGTTCATTCACACCCAGAAGAGTTGAACAGTCATCACCACAATCAGTTCTAGAATTTTCTTCATTCTTGGACTCATCCTTATTAGCTCCTGCACTCCCCGCCACACCCCAAGGAACCACTGTCCCTCCAGCTGCTGCCTCTATAGGTTTGCCTATCCTGGATTTCACATCCACAGAAATATGTTTAAGTCACAATAAAAATAAGGTAAAACATCAAAGCCACAGTGGAAAAGGCAGAAAAATTAAAAACTACCACAGATTTAAATGAATCATAAGGGAAAGCAAATGATAGGATGCTATACTCTAACTTAACTGCCTCCACAACAGTCCACTTTCCAATGCACTCTGTATGACAGCAAGGCTATTTGCATCCCTGGTCTAGGGTCCCAGGGTATTCACTAGGGGCTGAATCCACATAAATCACACACACACACACACACACACACACACACACACACACACCACCTTTTCTTCTTTCTCTCTCTCTTTTTTTTTTGCTTAAACAGCCTTGAAATGAGTCAAAAAGATACTACATTTTGACCTCTCTACGAAGGGGTATTCCCCCCCCCCCCCAAAAAAAAGAAAAAATATGGGAAAAAAGTTCCCCTGGGTGGAGCGTTCACCAAACACATTTTTTCTGCTAGGTGAGCATCCAGCAATTCGTTCTCAGTTACTGCATCTAATGGCGTCAGTCGTCTGGGAAGGTTCTCTCTGGTCACAGTGAGTTTTTTCATAAAAGCAGTTTTGCTCAGACCTCATTTTTTGTGATGACTGGTTTAAGAGGATAGTGTGCCACTGTGAAATTTTGCTTCCTGCTCAGGAAAAATGCCACAGAAACTGTTGCGGAGATGAACACAGCTTACGAAGACGGCACTATGGGATAAACTCAAGTGAATGAGTGGTTTTCTGGTTTCAAAGCAGGTGAAATGCCCATTGATGACAAACTGTTCTGGATGTCCGTCAACTTCCTGAATGGACAAAAATGTCAACTCAGTGCATTCGGAGTTCGTTCTACCAGATCAGACTGTTAATCAAGCATTCTATTTAAAGGTTCTGAAAAGATTGAATAAGAGTGTGGCACTACAGAGGCCTGGCTTGTGGCAGACAAGGGACTGGTTTTGCCACTGCAATGCACCACCTGCTCATGCAGCCATCTCAGGGCACCGATATATGGCAAAAAAAAAAAAAAAAACAGCATTGCCTGTGTTGCCCCACGTCCCTGATTCACTGACCTCGCCCCACTTGTTTCCCCAAATGAAGGACAGTGAGTTGAGACATAGAAGAGGTGAAGAAAAAAAATAAGGGAGGTGCTGTCAGCCATCCAAACAGATGAGTTACAGAAATGTTTCCAAGAATGGAATCGCACGTTTGACAAATGTATTGAGTGCAATGAAGAGTACTTTGAAGGTGATAAGACTGTGCTGTAAAAAAATATATATTAAATACTTAGCCTTGAAAAAATTCTGGTTTGGGGGGTGCCTTCCCCCCCCCCCATGTCTGCCATATGGACTTTACAATGTATTCTGTCTGATAATAGGACTAGTCACATCCTTCACCTCTGATTGGATGGGATTCACAAGAAGCTTACCTGACCCTGCCAATGGATTGCGGGGAGTTTGGTCTTCCATTTCCCAGGCTGCAACAGATTCAAAACTACTGAGCGTTTAGTTAACCCTGCAACACGCCACCCTTTAAAGAGCAGGAAGGAGCCTATCTGGAGGTAGTCCTACCCTTCCAGGAGCGAAAACAAAGACCGCTCTGCCGCAGACCATAAACCTAAGCATCATCTCCACCATCACCTTTCTGAGTGAATCAAAAGTCACCAGGCAGCTGAACACTATGGTGGCCCGGGTCTCTGACGAATCCAACAGCCATGTGCACTTCACGTCCTTGATCTAGGCGCTCAGCTATTGGAGCTAGAATGCCTCAGAGACCATCCAAGACAAAGAGACTGGAAACAGAAAGGACGGACACTTGTTCAAGCGCTCAGAGCTATCTGGTGGCAGAGCTAGAACCAGAGCCCAGCCTCCCAGCATCCAGCCCAGTGCTGTCCCCGCCAGGCAAGGGAGAATGTAGGTGCAGGGCACTTGCTGGTTAATCCCTCAACACGATGGCTGTGGCAGAAGCACTACAAACTATACACCTTCTCTTTCTAAACAAAATCTTAGCAGCGCTCTGCACAGTTACCACCTCAAGCCCATCCTGAGTCACACATGCCTAGCACTCAGGATGGAACAAAACGAAGACCAGACAGGCCAACCATGCCCAGTGAGATGAATGACAGACAGTAGGCTACAAGTCTTGGGTTGGGACTGCTGTGCCTACCTCATCTAGAATTCATATATTCATAATTACCTATCTCTTCTTCTCCCCCTTCTCCTCCTCCCCTTCCTTAGATATCTCTTCTCCTCCTTCCTCCTCCTCCTCCTCTTCCTTCTTCTTTATGTATCTCTTCTCCTCCTTCCTGCTCCTCCTCCTTCTTCTTTCCAAGTCTCTCCTTCTCCTGCCTCCCTCTCCTCCTCCTCCTCCTCTTCCTTCTTCTCTCTTCTCTCTTTTCTCTCTTCTCTCCTCTCTCTTCTCTTCTCTCTCTCTCTCTTTCTCTCTCCTCTCTCTCTCCAAGCACCTTAGTTTTCCTTCTGAGAATGTCTCTTCCCCATTTTCAGTCACACGGGTTGAGGTGAATCCCAAATACCCTAACATCAGGCTCTGGGACCCAGGTTTGGTCAATACATCCCTCCGGCTCTGGCTCACAGATGGACACGACTTATGTCCTCCCCACAAGAATCAGTCCACCTGGGGATGCAGGCAACAATGAGGAAATCAGAGGCAAAGTGGATGTCCTTCCTCTGCTTCTGGACCCAGTTGCACTAGAAGCCAATGCAACCTCTTTTTGCCTAAATCGTGTTACGTTCACTTTCCATCATGTAAAACTGAAAAGAATTCACACTTTCTATATTTGTTGGGATTCACATTCTGTCACGGGTGGAGGTACCTAAGGAAATGGCAATCTCCCTCCACTCCCACCCCCATTATCCATTTGCCTGAACCCATTTGCAACATTTAACAGACAGCTTCTTTCTCATGTAGGATTGCGAGGCCTGGTCACACCTGGCCAGATGACCACACCCTTCTACAGGTTCGTGCTCACCCCAACATAGTGTGGAAAAGCCAAGGAAGGTCAAGTCGGGGTCGGCTTGGGATTGGTCCACTCACAAACACAAGCCTTGGTCTTGCTGCGTTCATCGGTGAGTCTCTCGAGAGGTGAGGGTGACCCTTGGTGGTGGTGGCTGGCATTTGTGGGGTGAAGAGTGATCCTGTTAACCTGGTTAGCAACTCTGGGAAGTATACCCCGGTTGGGAGTGGAGGGTTGGGGGTGGGGCGGGGGGGGTCGGGCATTCAGTAGAAGTAATAATTTGCTTAAAGTGAGGCTGGCATGTTTCCTTCTACGGTCCCAGCCTCGGGGGAGTGCCCACGGAAATCCTGGAGATTAAGCCCAAGTATTTCCTTATACAGCCTCTGAAACCACGTGGGTGGGGAAGGGGCCCAGGCGGCCTGTCTTTGTAGAGTTGACAGATCGTAAGGCGAATGTCAGCTTGTAACTTAAGCAGGAGATTCTCGGGAAAGAGGGCGGGGCTCCCCACCTTCCAGGACCCCGAGAGCAGTCCGAAGGGGCCACCTTCCTGCAACCGCGTGGCCTTCCTGCAGGGTCGGGGGGGCGACAAACAGCAGCGGCGGGAGGTCGGGCTCCGATGGCCCCGGGATGCCCGCGGCCCCGCGGGAAACTAACCGGAACTTGCCGGCTGCCCGGCTCCCTCCCCGGCGCCGGCCCTGGAGGGTCTCCGCCAGTCACGCCGGGCCCGATCCGGCCCGCCGGGCGCTCGCCCCAGCCCCCCGGACACAGCCCGATCGCCCACGCCCGGACGATCGCACGCTGCCCGGCCGCCGGCTCCCCGGCAGCTCGCCCTCACCTGACTCGAGGAGGCTTTCTGGAGGCTGCCATTCGGCGGTGACGTGCCGGGCCCACGTCAGAAGAGCGCAGACCAGCTGATCTCCCCGCCGAGGGCGGGGGCGGGCGGGCGCTCACGGGCCGGCCCGCCACAGACCACGCCCCTCTCTGTGGCGTGCGTGCGCCGAAGCCAGGGCCCTGGGAGTGTGGCCTCGCCCGGCTCCGCGGCCACCGCACGCGGCTGCACACGCTCCCTGCAGCCGCGTGCGGTGGTTCTATCCATGTTCTTGGCCGTGGCTGGCCGGGGATGCCGCATCGCCACCGGCAAGCTGCCCCGAGGATGCCCCGGCCTTGAAGAGGAGCAGGTGGTGTGGCCGATTCTAGGAGAATCCGGACTTGACCGCGAGGCTTTGGAGCAGGGGCTCATTTTCGGGGCTCTGTAGAGCCGTCCTCACAATTATTTCTCCGTGTGTCTTAAAATGAGCGATCGCGCCTCCTGGCACGACCTGGAGAAGCCGCAGCACCCACACTTTACCCCGGATCCTGGGCTGTGTGTCGTTCAAAAGTTTTTAATTGCCAGGAAGCGAAGAAGCTTTTGTTTGGTTTTTCCTGAAAAGGATGTGGGAAGCCAAATCTATTTAGGAACCTGTGTCATCAGGCTCAAAAATCAGCAACCCGCTTGCACTCCATGGGGAGACTGAATGAAGGCACGCACGGTCATTGAGTTGATAACGCCTCAGCGACGCTATAAGATAGGGTAGAACAGTCCCTGTGAGGTTCTGAGGCGGTAACTCTATGGGAGTAGAAAGTCCTGTGTGCGCTCCTGGTGGTTTTCGAAAAGCTGACCTTGGGGTTATCATCTCAACCTAGAACTCCTGACCCAACGACCCAAACAAAGCAAAAAAATAAAACGTGCCCCTCAAGTCTCACCAGCACTCCCTGGCAATGCTATTCTGTCAGGTGCTCAGGTGCCGAAAATCCTGTACACTCGTCGGGATTCTTGTACCCTACAGCCAACCTAACAGACAATCCTGTGGGCCCTGTTGAAAACATCTGTTAACCCCCCACTTCTCATGACCTTCCACAGTCGCCCTGTCTGGCATCAGTCCCTTTCACCTCTCTCAGGTAATTGCCTCTGGCCCTGGCAGCCTCCTTCCAGGCATCTGCACTGTCTGACCCAGGAGTCAGCAAACTTGTGAGCCCTAAGAGCCAATCTTGTCCCTGGCCATTTAAAAATTATCCAAGAGCCATAAATATTTTTATAAACAAATGAAATGTGCGTTATCTGAATAATATCTTTTAAAATTTGTATAAATGAAACTATGGTAGCTTTATTTTCATTTTCAATTTTACTCCAGAGCCATCTGTAAATCCAGAAAGTCGCAGACAGCTGGAGAGCCTCAGTTTCCCAGGCCTTGGTTCAACCTGAACACAGCAGCCTGGGGGTCCTCTAAATTTCTGGCGCTGTCACTTCTCTGCTCAGCACTTTCCAGTGGGTCCTTATTTCACTCGTGGTAATAAATGAACACCTCGGGGACAACTAGAGAGAAACATAACATGGCGCATTCTGCCCCTAAACCTCATCCTCTGCCCCAGCTAAACTAACCACTCTGCAAAGCCAAACCCACTGCTCTCAAGTGGATTCTGTCTCATAGCAGAAACCTATATAGGGTTTCCGTGGTGTTACATAATTGGGTGCCAAATTGCGATTATTAAGGTGAAGGGGTAGAGTTTAGCCTGTCAGTCAGATTGCAGCTTGATGACCTCATTTTGAGGCACTACAGAGGGACACACTCTCTTCCTGCAAAACATTCCTGTTGACGAGCCACAAACAGCTACGCTGAGCATAGCCAGGGCCCTGGAGCTGGAGGAGCCACGTGGAGACCCACGTCTGCACTGGGATGCCTCCACCACCATTGGATCCTCAGGTTTTTCCACCCACTGGTCTGTGGTCTTCCTGCATTCGGCATCATTGCATGGCTGCATGAGTCTGAAGAAGTTATAGACTGATATCGGACATATAGGCTAATATCAGACTTATGACTGATCTGGATGGGGCTGGAATGTTTTCTTAATATACAATAACTCTTTATATAAAGCTCTTCTCTATGAGTGTCTATGAATTTGTTTCTCTAGTCTACCCAGACTAACAGTTTCTGAGGCTGAAATATTTATGGGACTCCCTGGATGTGAACTGCTGACCTTGGCATTAGCAGACTGATACATAACCCACTAAGCCACCGAGGGCTTCTTACTGGTCTTTGAAAAAGCTAGACATGGCCTGGGGATCTGCACTGACTCTTCTCCCTGCCTAAAAAGTTCTTCCCCAAATCAAGCACCCTTCCTCCCCCTAGCCGCACCTCACCTTCAAGGGTGGCCTTCTCTAACAAGACCGACCCTGACCATCTTTTTAAAATGTAACTCCACCACCATCGTCCCTAAACCCCATACCCTGTTCTACTTTCTCATAGAACTTAAAACCTTTGAACACACTAAAAAAAAGTACTTACATATATTTGAACCTGCTGTTGTACACATACAGCATAGCCATTGGAGCATGGACGGTGTCTGCTGCTTGTGTATTGAACAATACCTGACTTGCAGTAAGCTCCCACTATGTATTTTCTGCTGGAATGCGCATCCCCAGAATGTTCATTTCTCCAGAGCAGGAGGGTGTCCAGCTCATTGCTACATTCTTGCTGCTTAAAATGTGCCTGGCACAGAGTTGATGCTAAATAAAACTGACCACGTTTTTTAAAAGGTGAACATAGCCCTTCTAGCCACAGTTCCTTATGTGATGCATTATCATTCTGGACTTGATAAGCCTCTGGCTATAGTCCCATTTTTGGAAAAGTCTACTGTACTCATGGACAGAAATAGGGTCGGATGCAGACCTTGGTAGAGGGTGTGGAACAGGTCACACCCTTGGTTTTCTTGGGGACTTCTTTGACTTTACCTTGTTTGAGGGTGTGACTTAAGATATCGTTTCAGGGAGGAGACAGGCCAGTCAAGGTCCAGTGAGGTCGGATGAAGCATACAACTTCCCTCCAGTTTCTGAAGGTTTCCTCCCCCCGAACTATCATGGTCCCAATTCTACCTTACGAATCCAGCTGGACTGCAGGAGGTACACGGGTAGAGATGGGAAATGGAAATACAGGGAACCCAGAACAGATGAACCTCTTGGGGCCAGTAGTAAGAATGGACCTACTGGATGGGTGGAGGGGAGGTGGGGTAGAGAGGGGGAGCCAGCTACAAGGATCTGCACATAACCTCCTACCGGGAGGACAGACATTAGAGGAGCAGGTGAGGGGAGACATCGGGCAGTGTAAGATATGACAGAACAATAGTAATTTATACAATATTGAGGGTTGGTGGGGGAGAGGGAGCAAGGATGGAGGGGGAAAGATGAGAAGTTGATGTCAGAGGCTCAGGTGGAAAAGTGATGTTTGGAGAATGATGACAGCAGCAGGCATGTGAAGATGCATGGCACAGTGTATGTATTTATGTATTGTGAAAGAAAGATGTATGAGCCCCCAATAAAATGATTTAAATTTTCAAAAAAAAAAGAGAGAGATACAATTTCCTTTCGAGGGCATATAGACTGGTTCCAGCACACATGAGGAGCCTTGCTGACATTAGGTTTTGCTTTGGAGGCAATCTGCAAGGTCAGCAGTTTGAAGCCACCAGTTGCTCCTTGGGAGGAAGAAGGGGCTTTTTACTCCCATTAAGAGTTCCAGTTGGGGCTGAGCCCCTGTGGCACAAGTGGCTGAGTGCGGGACTGCGGCCTGTGGGCTTGGTGGTTCAAATCCAGCGGCGGCTCTCAGGAGCAGCACTGGGTAGCGCCCACAACCACCAATGGCAGTGATGCCCACAAAAACAAAAAAAACAGAGTTCCAGTCTCAGAAACTCACAGAGGGGGTTCTGCTCTCTCCTGCAGGGTCGCTATGAGCTGCTTCGACTCATTAGCAGCGGGTCTAGCACCCATCGGCACACCCGAACAGCCATCACCTGTTTCCTGACTGAGCTTCAGGAGAAGCAAGAAGACTTGCTGAGACTGTGGGACAAGTTTGGCTTCTGGCTCTGGACCCGACAGTTGGCACACCTCTGCCTAGCCTTCAGAACAACACCCGCCGCCCCCAGAGACATCTCCTCGATGTTTCATGAGTTGCTGTGGGATGTTACAGGGACTCACAGGATCCAGGGATGCGAGGAACCTACTCAAGGGAGGCATTGGGGGGGTTGCAGAATGGGGCAGAATAGCATCTTGACAGGTTTGGGCGTTTGGGGCATCTTTAATCCCCAGCTCCTTATGACTCAAACTCACTGCCATCAAGACACTGCTGACTTTTCCCAACCCTCAAGGATAGGGTAGATCCGCCCCTGTGGGCTTCCAAGACTGTAACGCTTTACAGGAGTAGAGAGTCCCGTCTTCCACCTGAGAAGCAGTTGGTGGTTTCGAACTGCTGACCTCTCATTTACCCGGCCCTACTTGTAACCACTGTGCCACTGAGCTTCCTTCCTTGGGACTAGTCTGACATGGATTCTTCTCAAAGAAATTATTGCCATGCTTCCTTCTTATTCTGACGTTGGTAAAGCTTTAGTACAACTATGAAGTAGGTTTTGCTAATAGGTGGCCTATACGGGAAAGCAAAAGCACTAACCATCACGTGAGATCTCAGGACAGTGTTAGTCCAAGAACAAAGTTCAGAATGGTTTGGAAAGAAGAAGGAATGGAAACAGGAAGGAAGAAGAGGGATCCACGGTGGTACATTGAGGGGACCGAAATGAAGGAGATGAATCAAAATGTCCAGAATTGGTGAATGGCAAACTGATGGCTCTCCTCTATACATCTTCATGCAATTCCCAGTAAAGAGTTTTTGAAAATGACAGACAACAACCAATTTGGGGGTCAGGAGTGGATATTAAGGTCTGAGGAAAAGCTGTGGATGGCTTGAGGGACTGTGCTGGTCCGGGTAGACTAGAGAAACAAACTCATAAACACACATGGATATAAGGGAAAGGTTTATATATAAGAGGAATGGAACATTGAGAAAGCATCCCATCCCAGTCCAGTCCAAGCTCATAAGTCCGATATTTGTCTATATGTCTGATACCAG